>JAJEJO010046150.1:0-90671 GCA_020662805.1 Glaucomys volans | reverse complement strand
GAAGATCTACAAGCAATCAACAGATTTATGAAAAAATGTTCAACATCCCTAGTTATAAGAGAAATGCAAATCAAAACCACCTTAAGATTTCATCTTACCCCAATTAGAATGTCTTTTATTAAGAATACAGGCAACGACAGGTGTTGGCGAGGATGTGGGGAAAAGGGTACACTCATACATTGCTGGTGGGAGTGCAAGATGGTGCAGCCACTCTGGAGAGCAGTGTGGAGATTCCTTAGAAAACTTGGAATGGATCCACCATTTGACCCAGCTATCCCACTCCTTGGCCTATACCCAAAGGACTTAAAATCAGCATACTACAGTGATGCAGCCACATCAATGTTCATAGCTGCTCAATTCACAATAGCTAGATTGTGGAACCAACTTAGATGCCCTTCAAAAGATGAATGGCTAAAGAAACTGTGGTATATATACACAATGGAATATTACTCAGCCATAAAGAAGAATAAAATTATGGCATTTGTAGGTAAATGGATGATGTTGGAGACTGTTATGCTAAGTGAGATCAGCCAATCCCAAAAATCCAAAGGCCGAATGGTCTCTCTGATAAATGAATGATGATGCATAATGCGGGGGGGAAGGGTGGCAAGAATGGAGGAAGGATAGATAGCATAGAGGGAAGGGAGGGGTGGGGTCGGGGTGGGGGGTAAGAATATTAACAGAATGTGTGACAGACATCATTGCCCTGTGTACATGTATGAATGCACAGATGGTGTGATTCTACTTTGTGTACAACCAGAGAAACAATAGCTGTACTCCATTTGTGCTCAATGAATCAATAAGCAAATGAAAAAAAAACAAAAAAACAAACAAAACAAAACAGATGATAGTAATAAAATGGACAACTTAAATCCTAGCTAATAAATGATTACATTAAGTATGAATTTATATTTATTTACTTATTATACTTATTTTATATTTACTCATATAAATATAAATCTGTCTAAATATGCCAATTGAAAGTTAGAGATTAATAGCAGAGTGAAAAACCCATCTCAATTATATGCTGTTTATAAGAAAAATCACTTTAAATTCAAAAGTATAAGTAAATTGAAAGTAGAAGAATGGAAAAAAGATATACCAAATGCAACCATTAACTTCAAAACACTTATAGAAGTGGCTATAAAAATATCCAATAAAGTAGACTTGGTGCAAAGATAATTAGTAAAGACAAAGGACATTGTATAATGATAAAGGGATCAGTCCACCAGAAATATATAACAATCCCTAAATATGTATGCATTAAACAAAAGAGACTAAAAATATATGAAGCAAAAATAATAGGGTGGAAAGGATGAATAAACAAATTCACAATTACAATTGAATATTCCAACCTCCTGCTATTGACAACTGATAGAACTTCTAGACAGAAAATAATCAAGGATATAGAAGATTTGAGCACAACCAATATATAGAACATGCCACCAAACAACAGCAGATTGCACATTTTTTCAGGCTCCCATGGAACGTTCACCAAGATAGACATATCTTGAGCTTTAAAACAAATTTAAAAGAAATGAATACACAGAGTATGTTCTCTGAGCATAATGGAATCAAACTATAAATCAATAACAAAGACAGTAGAAAAATCTTTGGACAGTTGTAAATTAACAAACACCCTTTTAAATAATTTGTAGGATCAAAGAGAATGTTAAAAAGAAAATAAATTGTATCTGCAACTATATAAAAACAAAAATGAAACATAAAATATGTAGGGGATAGCTAAATCAGGGTTGAAATGGAAATTTAGAACACCAAGTGCTTACCTTAGAAAAGAAAAAATATCACAAATCAATAATCTAAGTTTCTACCTCAATAAACTGGACAAAGTGCAAAGTAAACCCAAAACAAAGGATCAGATAAGAAGAGAAATCAATGAAATTGAAAACAAAGAATAATAGAGAAAAAATAATGAAGGAAAAGGAAAACTCTTTGAATAATTCAATACAATTCTTGATAATAGACATTCTAATTGGGGTGAGATGAAATCTTAGGGTAGTTTTGATTTGCATTTCTCTTATTACTAGAGATGTTCAACATTTTTTCATATATCTGTTGATTGCTTGTAGATTCTCTTCTGTGAAGTGTCTGCTCATTTCCTTAGCCCATTTATTGATTGCGTTATTTGTATTCGTGGGGTAAAGTTTTTTGAGTTCTTTATATATTCTGGAGATTAGTGCTCTATCTGACATGTGCATGGCAAAGATCTTCTCCCACTCTGAAGGATCTTTCTTCACATTGCTGATTGTTTCCTTTGCTGAGAAAAAGTTTTTTAGTTTTAATCTATCCCAATCATTAATTCCTGTTTTTATTTCTTGTTCTTTGGGAGTCATGTTAAGGAAGTCTGGTCCTAACCTGATATGATGAAGATTTGGACTTACTTTTTCTTCTATCAGGTGCAGGGTCTCTGGTCTAAATCTGAGGTCTTTGATCCGTTTTGAGTCGAGTTTTGTGCAGGGTGAGAGATAGGGGTTTAGTTTCATTTTGCTGCATATGGATTTCCAGTTTTCCCAGCACCATTTGTTGAAGAGGCTGTCTTTTCTCCATTGCATGTTTTTGGCTCCTTTGTCAAGTGTGAGATACCTGTATTTATGTGGGTTTGTCTCTGTGTCCTCTATTCTGTACCACTGATCTACCTGTCTATTTTGGTGCCAATACCATGCTGTTTTTGTTACTATTGCTTTGTAGTATAGTTGAAGGTCTGGTATTGTGACACCCCCTGCTTCGCTCTTCTTGCTAAGAATTACTTTAACTATTCTGGGTCAATTATTCCTCCAAATGAATTCCATGATTGCTTTCTCTATTTCTATGAGGTACATCATTGGAATTTTAATTGGAATTGCATTGAATTTGTATAGTGCTTTTGGTAGTATGGCCATTTTGACAATATTAATTCTGCCTCTCCAAGAACATGGGATAGGTGTTGGAGAGGATGTGAGAGAAAAGGTACACTCATACATTGCTGGTGAGGTTGAAATTGGTGCAGCCAGTCTGGAAAGCAGTGTGGAGGTTCTTTAGAAAACTTGGAATGGAACCACCATCTGACCCAGCTATGCCACTCCTTGGCCTATACCCAAAGGACTTAAAATCAGCATACTACAGTGACACAGCCACATCAATATTTATAGCTGCTCAATTCACAATAGCTATATTGTGGGACCAATCTACTGCCCTTCAATAGATGAATGGATAAAGAAAGTGTGGTATATATATACAATGGAATATTACTCAGCCATAAAGAAGAATGAAATGATGGCATTTGCAGGTAAATGAATGAAGTTGGAGAATATCATACTAAGTGAAATAAGCCAATCCCAACAAACCAAAGGCCAAATAATTTCTCTGATAAGTGGATGATGATACATAATAGAGGTGGGGGGTGGCAAGAATGGAGGAAGAGAAAATTTTAAAAAATAAAAAAAAACTTAAAAAATATAAAAAGAATGGAGGAAGGATGGATTGTATACAGGAAAATGAGGAGTGGGGAGGGAGTGGGGGGAAGGAAAGATAATAGAATAAGGCAAACATTACCCTATGTACATGTATGATTATGCAAATGATGTGAGTCTACTTCATGTATAACCAGAGAAATGAAAGTTGTATCCCATTTGTGTACAATGAATAAAAATTTAAAAATAAAATAAATAAGTAAATTCAAAAAAGAATTTAATACAATTAATAAACCTGTAGCAAAACTGACAAATATGAAAACAGAGAAGACACATGTTACCTGTGTCAGGAATGAAACAGAAGGTATCACTAAAGATTCTGGAGCCATTACAGGAATAATAGAATACGACGAACACTTTATGTTCATAAATTCAGAAACTTAGAAAAGTTGAACCAAATCTTCTAAAACTACGAAACCTCAACCAAGATTAAATGAATATATCTCTATAAATAAACTGAAAATGTCTGTATAAGATATACTTTCACTTCCATGTCTCATATTGAATTTTCTTTGGCAACTGAAATATTCCTGATTTAATTTTCCCTTTTATATTTCTAAATTTGGCGGGGCTTTTAAACAAGAGAAATATATTTCTTACAGTTGTGAATGCTGAAGTCCAAGGTCAAGGTGCCAGCTGATTCCGTGTCTGTTGAGGGCCCACGTCCAGGTTCATAGATGGCATCTTTTCTCTGTGCCCAAGGTGGTGAAAGGGGAGGAGTTCCCTTGTGCCTCCTTTGTAAGGCACTAATTCTGTTCTTTTTTAAAATTTTTTACAGACTGCATTTTGATTCATTGTACAAAAGTGGGGTGCAACATTTTGTTTCTATGGTTGGACACAATGTAGATTCACAACATTCATGTAATCATACATGTACATAGGGTAATGATGTCTGTCTCATTCCACTAACTTTCCTTCCCCTGCCCACTCCCACACCATTTCCCTCTGCACAATCCAAACTGCCTCCATTCTTCTTTTACTCCCCCAGCCACCCCTTTCCCCATTATCTATCATCATCCACATATCAGAGAAAACGTTTGGCCTTTGGTTTTTTGGGATTGGCTTATTTCACTTAGCATGATATTCTCCAACTCCAATGATGCAAATGCCATCATTTTATCCTTCTTTATGGCTGAATAATATCCCATTGTGTATATGTACCACAGTTTCTTTATGCATTCATCTATTGAAGGGCATCTAGGTTGGTTCCATGATCTAGCTATTGTGAATTGAGCAGCTATGAACATTGATGTAGCTGCATCACTGTAGCTTGCTGATTTTAAGTCCTTTGGGTATAGGCCAAGGAGTGGGATAGCTGGGTCAGAAGGTGGTTCCATTCCAAGTTTTCTAAGGAATCTCCATACTGCTTTCCAGAGTTATTTCTATTTTTAATTTGGTCTCATCTTCCTGAACATTTCAAGAATTACCTAGACACAGAAGATAATCAAACTAAAGTAGTACTGAATAAAACAGTGAGTCCCACATAAACAGGAAAGTGGGCATATACACAAGTTCCCCAGTCTAAATGTATAAAATCTGGTACAGTAGAGACCCACTCCAAGGCAAGTCCAGCCTAGAAATAAGGGCCACAGTTCGAAATCCTATGCTTTGGAAAATGTCCCTTGCTATTTTTTGCTATAAATACTGATGGCTCGAATACATGCCACATATATGCTCCCAACTAACAAACATCCCCTTATTAAAGCAAGGAAAAAAGAAATGTCCCTTCCCCACTGTGTGCATATATCTCAGGCTCAGAACACTTACTGATTTCTGTTTTCAACCAAAGATATCCTTTATGTTTACTTTAACTTAGTTCATTTGAACTAAAGTGTGGCAGTGAAGTTTCCTGGGTGAGCATTCAGATCTAGATCCTCCCTGTACTCCATGAGCAATTAAGGTTCCTACCCACAGAAACACTAAAATCTTCATACAGCTAGAATCTTATCTTGAGATACGCATATTGAAGATCTGTAGAAATACCCACCTTCACAACACTCCATAAGTCCCCATCTCATTCCGCAGTCCCTCATTCCCAGAAGGTATTTTTCCCTACTGTTTCAAAGAAAACCGAAGCTAATGGAAGTGAAATTCATTTGGCTGTGCTCCTCCATTTATGCTAATAGCCACATTCATTTGACCACTCTATCCTACCTACCTCTGTTGTTAAGAAGGTGAGCTCTCTTTCCATATTGGAATAGTCCAACAGTTAGGCCTCCCTCTCTTGAATTTTAAACCTCTGCTTCTCTGTTGGTTCCTTCTGTTAAGGTTGTAAGCATGTTCAAATTTCCTCCCAAATTGCAAGTTAGTGGTCCTCAAACTGTAGTCTAAGAACTTCTTCAGAGGCAGGGTCTCTGAAACCATTTCAGAGGGTCCACAAGCTCTTCCCCTTACCAACCACACATCTGTGCGAGGTCAAATATTTCTTATTTACTTCAACTGAGACAACATTGCAACAGAATGGAAGCAAAAGCAGATGTACGAATCTAGCTGTCTCTTAGAAAACAAGACATTAAAGTGATTTACAAAAACGAAAAAAATTGCCACTGATATTTTTGCTCTGAAAAATTATTTTCATGAAAGTATGTTCTGTTAAGCAATGAGTATGTTATTATTTTTAGATCAATCAATTTTAAGTTTGTGTGTTAATATATATTATGGTAAATATTGATACATGTAATTCAAATAAAGAAAAAGGTCTTCAGTAGCTTTTTATGAGCAGAAAGATCTCCTGAGAGTAGGTTTTTTTTTGGGGGGGGGGCACTGGGGATTGAACCCAGGGGCACTCCACCACTGAGCCACATCCCCAGCCCTATTTTATATTTTATTTAGAGACAGGGTCTCACTGAGTTGCTTAGGGCCTCGCTAAATTGCTGAGGTTGGCTTTGAACTCGCGATCCTCTGCCTCAGCCTCCCGAGTCACTGGGTTTACAGGTGTGCACCACCATGCCCAGCTTGAGAGTAGGTTTAAAAACTATTGCTATTTTAAAATTTCTTCTCAATCCTGCTACCCATTCAGACTGTTTCTCTCCCTTCCCCCCTCCCCACCTCTCTTGCTTTTGCCACCAACAGGGAGTCAACCACTCCTTATTTCCACCCCCTCAACTCTGGTTATCTCCTCAATCCATTAAAATCCCATTTTTGCTTCTTGTCACTCCAATGAAACTGATTTCATCAAGGTCACTGGTGGCTTCTTTTTGCAAGAATACTGTTTTATGATTACAGAAGTAACGTGTGATCATTGTCAAACATTTAGAACATGCATATAAGCAAAATCAAACATAAAATAATAACAAAAATCACTCCAGTACCACAACTCAGAGGTATAACTACAGTTGGGAATCAATCCCTCCAGAATTTTCAATTCACTATGTTATAAAGATGGTATTAAAGAAAACATGCCCTTTGGGTGTGTGCTTAACTATTGTTTTGAAACCAGATTTTTAACTGACTGACCAGATTTTTAACCTGATTTTTAACTGGTCACTGGTGGCTCCTAAGTGCTCAATCCTAAGGTTTCTTAACAACGTGAGTCTCCTTAGCCTCCCTGAATCACTTTGCATTGCCAACCATTCAATCCTTTTGTATTCTCCTACTTTTCATGCAGCATTCTTTCTTGGTTCTACTCTTCTCTCTCTGTCCACTCTTTCCCTGTCCCCACACTCTCTATATGATCCAACTGTTTCTAAAGCTTTAACTGCCCTCTATCTGTAGATGAATCCCAACCTAACCTTTCTTTTGTCCTGAGCTCCAGATCCAAATTTCTAATTTCCTGTTGGTCAACTCCACCTCTCCATTCCAGACTCCTCAAAATCGACACATCAAAACTCACTTTTTCATATTCCTCTCAGTCTCCATCTTATTCTGGAATTCCTCATTTCGCCTGATTCGCCTAACACAGAAGCCTGAATCTCCAGGTTCACTCCACACTTTCCTTCAATTACACAAACAATCCATTTCAAATATAGTAAGAAGTTTCTCCCAGTGTCTCATCTTGTCATTCACACCACTGCTACTGCTCTCATCAGAACTCATCTTCTAGTTTTTCCCCTTCCTCTAGTCTTCCTCTCCTCAAGCCCAACCAGAATGTGAGGTTAACTTTCCAAAATACAAATCTGATCACACTACTCCATCTTTCTATGGCGTATCATGGCTTGAGGGTCCCTGTACTATCTGCTTTAAATTCATCTCTCCAAGCTTTTCTTCCCCCTCCTCAGTCCCACACAACTGTGTACATTCCATGCTCCAACCACAATAAGCCACTCATAGTTCCCCAAACAATCTAGGCCTTTGATACACCTTGTGTTTGTGCATGCTATTTCCTCTGCTTTCCCTCCTTGTCTACCCAACAAACTCCTTATCTTTAAAGATCCCACAGAAATGCCTTCACCTTAGGAAGCCTTTCATAAATCCTCCAAAGAGAATCAGTTGCTCCCTCACCTCTCCTCACAGGGCATGGCATGTCTGTCATAGCTTTTGTCACACCTTATTGGAATGGTCCTTCCACATTTCTATGGATGTGTCAAGAGCTGAGATCTTACCTGAATTATCCTCATACCTATACCCTCATCTACTGGATAATTGTTGATGGATAACTAAATATACAATAAATAAAATTTACTTTGTAGCCTTCCTAGTTGATATGTCATGGTATAAAGAAGCTACTATTCAAGTAGAGACACTGCCAAGTATCAGTAAGCACTCATTTGTGTTCAAAGCAGCAATATCTGTGGTGCAGTCAATCCTCCAGTAAACTAGCATTTAGACACACCAAAAGCAACTCGAACAATAGTAAAGGGATAAATTATGGTTTAGATATGAGGTGTCTCCCAAAAGCTCATGGTTGAGACAATGCAAGAATGTTCACAGGTGAAATGTTTAGATTATGAGATGAACCCAATTGGTGGGTTAATCCACTAATATGGATTAGCTGGATCATAATTATAGTCAGGTAGGGTGTAGCTGGAGGAAGTAGGTCACTAGAGATGTGACTTTGGGGTTTATATTTTGTCCTCAGGGAGCAGAACTCCCTCTGCCTCCTGGTTGCCATGTACTGAGCTGCTTTCCTCCACCACACCCCTCTGCCATGTTATCCTGCCTCATCTCAGGGCCTAAAGCTATGGAGTTGGCCAACGATGGACTGAACGTCTGAGCCAAAATAAATTTTTCCTTCTCTACATTGTTCTTGTCAGAGTCTTTTGGTCACAGACACATACACAAGAAAGCTGGCTAAAACAGGATGTTTTTTCAGACAACATGGTAAATGAGCTCCTACTGAAGTCTTTTCTGAAACTTATCTCCACCTTATACTTCAAACCCAGATCAATGGAATACAATTGAAATTGAATAATTTAGAAAAACATGTAGCACAACTCAATAGAAAAAACTCTGGCTTTTATTTCCTTTATGACCTAAGGCAAGTTACTAAATCTCTCTGTATTTCACTTTCTTTATCTGTAACATGCAGACAAATCTGACTCCATGCGATCTTTTTGAAATCTGGAGGTTTCCTAATGAGCATATTTTCTCCCCCCACTCATGAATATTAATGACCCTCTCAGAGCATTACCACTTAAAAAAACAAGAATACTAGTCCCCAAAAAGGATTTTTTTAAACTTTAGAGATTTATAAATAAATTATATATAACTTAAAATTAAGATTATATATAAATGTTTATATACATATTACTCCGCAATATAGCAATTCCTCAGTAATTTCAGATAATTAATCATTTGAAAATGTCTGTATTGGATAGTATCTGCAATAGGTCTGCTTTAATAAAGGTCATTTATTTCAAACTCCTTCATCAAAGAATAAAAGATGGAACTGAATCTAAGGGAATAAAAGAATGTTAATGACCAGAACATTGTCTTAAGACCAAGACTTGACTTGACTATCATCTAGGTTAATCCTTTGCTAAGTAATAAATCTCTCACTCCCACATACATATGCACACACAAATGCTTGGCAACACATCTCCCTCTTAAACCAAGAACACATTATCCAAGAACTAGAAAAATCCAAATATTATTTTTGGTCATTTAGGAAGGCTACACAAAATTGTCTGTTTAATGAATACTGCATGCAGCTGTGCCCTGAGAAATGATCCCCGAACCTTTGGGTTATTTCAGAATTTCTGGAATCCTCTGAAGTCTATTTCAGGTTTACACCCAGACCAGAAAATTATACAGAGTCCATCCCTGCGTCTCAACTGGCTGTTAGTTAATTTCCTTTACCACTGGTGCCTGTCTGTGGGTAATTAAGAGGTTAACATAACAAAAGTGAAGAGTGTGCACTCGTGGTGGGAACCTGTGCGAAGAGTGACCTTTGAGCCTTCCACCTGTCGCTGCCCATTCTGGCCACACACCAGTTTTCTTTGTAAATTACAAAAAAGTACTCTGGGGCCTCAGCAAAGGTGGCCAGCTGTCCTGAAATACTAAAATTTCCCAACAGCAAAGGGATGGGAAACTGCAGTGTGAATTGTTAATAAATATGAACTACACAAATTATGCCAGCATGTAAAGACCCATCAGAGACAGTTCAGAAATGGGATTTCGGAAGGAATATATATTTATCTACTGAAATTTTCCTGCTTTCTTCAGAATAAGAATCAAATTTACACACACACACACACACACACACACACACCTCACTCTTTTAGAATGAAAAATCACCCATTTGACACAAAGATAACACTGATAAAAAAAAACAAGTTTGGGGCAGGGTTAGGGGGGAGAAAAATATGAAAGGGTTTTCCTGAAATAGCTTCTCTAAAGATCACCTATAGAGGAAAGAACATGTTTCCACTTGTCCACTTATGGATCCAAGCTCTAATACAAACATAGTTTGATAATTTATGCACATAAGAGTATTTAATAATGGCAAATTCACACATCTGCTGATTTTCCTCCATGTGAGAGGAAGAATGCAAAGGTCAACCAGATGAGTTCCCTTTAGGTAGTGGAAGGAGACAACTGCAGTTCAAATCCCAGTGTTGCCATTTATAAGCTGTGTGTCCCTGGTAAGTTATTTAACCTATCTGTGCCTCAGTTTTCTCATACAAAAATTAGCATAGCTTTTGTTATAAGGATTATATGAAGCAATACAAAAATGTACTTAAACCCAAGCTAGGCATATCAAAAAATATTTTGTTATTACTATTTTTAAGATGTGAAGTGACTAGCATATAACTTTAATTTATGTGACAGGGGTTAGAATTTACTATCAATTCGCCAAGGTTTCACTTAACAGAAGTTAAAAAAAAGGAGTGGTGTTTTAAAAAAAACAAAGTTTCTATTCTCAAACCCTCAACTCAGAGCTTTTTTTTTAAGTTAAATAATTTGATTTAATCATTCCACAATGTATACATATATCAAAACACCATGTTGCATACACACAAACTTGTACAATTTTCTCTTGTACAATTTCTTCTTTTGTTCTCTTTAAAAGCCATGAACAAGAAAAAATATACTCAATAAACATTTAAAAAATAAAAAGGAGCCGGACGAGGTGGCACATGCCTGTAATCCCAGCACCTGGGAGGCTGAGGCAGGAGGATCGCGAGTTCAAAGCCAGCCTCAGCAACTTAGCGAGGCCCTAAGCAACTCAGTGAGACCCTGTCTCTAAATAAAACACAAAATAGGGCTGGGGATGTGGCCCAGTGGTCAAGTTCCCCTGGGTTCAATCCCCACTACCAAAAAAATAAATAAAAATAAATAAATAAATAAAAAGGAAATTCCAGTCTTACTAAGTAGAAAGAAACAGAATTGAAGAATTCCGCAGTTTTAGAGACACAAAAACATTTGTTTAAAGTGATTTTAATCTAGATTTATTTTAACATATCTAAAATGATAAAAACTGTGCATATTTATGGGGTTTCATGTGATACCTATGGCAACACCATTCTTCTCTCAGTTTATAATGTTTTTATCAGTGCATTATAGTCTTTTCCTTTTCCTTCTTCAGTGGTTCTGGAGATCAAACCCAGGGGTTTTGTGTATGCTAAGCAAGCAGTGTACAACTAAGCTGTATCTCTAGTTCTCATCTATTTCTTAAAGCCCTCTGAGAAAAATATCAGTTAAAGAAAGTTGCAAATTCTTTGCTACATTTCTAATGGTTAGGTGAGTTTTATGTCCCCTCCCTTTGAATCTGGGAAAGCTCTGTGACCATTATGACCAACAGAAGTTACATTGGGCCAATTTTCTGACCCAGAGCCTGAAAGTCTGGCAGCTTCTACTTCCTGTCTCTTGGCATGCTTACTCTTGGGATGCTGTTTCTAGACACCTAGTCACCATGGTATGAGAAACCAAAGACACATTGAGAGATCACATGAAGGCATTTCAGGTGACAGTCCCAGCTCAGCTTCCAGGTGACAGCCAGCATCAACTTTCAGCCATCTCACCCAGGTGTCGAACATGAGGGTGAAGCAGCCATTTGAAGGTAGATCATCACACCCCAGTCACCCCAACATATGCCACATGGATCATCAATGAACTGTCAAACTGAGCCCTTCCTGAACTACTGATCCACCAAATTGTGAGGAAATTAAAATGACTTTTTCAAGCCACTAAACTGTAAGGTAATTCATTATTCAGCAATAGATAACCAGTACAACATAACTATAATCCTCCTTTCTATGGCATTCAAGTAGATAGAGTCATAATTTGAATTCTGCCTTGAATAACTTTCCTCTTTCTTCCAGACCATGCTTGACCAGGGGTTTAGTGTTCTATACTACTAAGCACCTATTTCAAGACACAAAATGAAAGAATAACAGTTAGTATTTCATTATTATTATCAATGTCATAGATATTGTGCATAAGAAAACTGTTTTGAGGGATAGTGTGGTAGAGGCCCATGTTAGAAATGGTTTGAATGTACAAGGACCTAACTATGATGTCGGCAGAGTGAGCTAAAGTTTAAAAGAGCATGAGCTTTTCTAAGGGCGCAAGGAAAAAAGAAGAAAAATGGTGATTATGAAGGCTGAGATAGCATGAGTGGATTAATCCAGATGATGGCATTCTCTCACGACCATGAATTTATTGTTCATGAGACAGAGAGAGACATCCAAGTTGAGTGACTGAAAATGAAACCAATTAAAAACAACTTTAAAGAAATATTTTTGTCCATTCTACAAAATGCATGCATTAATTTACTGTGTATTAATCAGGTTTCTGCTGCAATAATGCTCTATAACAAACCCAAAATTTCAGAGAAATATAATAATAAAATTTTTCTTTTTATGGCTCATAACTTTGAGAATCATCTGGGGTATCTATACAGCTGCAAACTGGCTGGTCTTGACTTCAGGCTGCAAGTGGAGTCCAGGTCTGCACCATGCTTCTCATTCTCTTTGAAACAGTGACTACCAGTAATACGCTCTTCTACTGGCAAAAGTGCAAAACAGCAAACCAAGTCATCAGAGACATTTAAAAGACATCAGAATATCTCATTTACTAACATTTCATTGGCTAAAGCCAGTTCATGGCTAAACCAATATCAATGGGTTGGAGAAATTTGCTCTATCTACTCTAGTGTGAGAACCTGCAAAGGCACAGGACAAAGGACACAGATATATGTAATTCCATGTCAGGAAAGGAAGGAACTTTTACTCCATTAAAAGTTTACAAATGTTTTAATTGCCCCATTGCTTCTGAAGTTGCCCTACAGCCACTAATCATAAGAAAGTCACAAGGTTGCTAAAAGCATTCCTGGGTTTAAATGTCTTGATTGCATCATACTACCATAAAAAATCCACTCCAAACACATTTTCCTGAACTACCTTCATGCAGTAACTATAAGCCATAATAACAACTAACTTTGATATTACACTTTATAAAGCACTGGCTCCTATATTGTTTCATCTGAGATTATAACAACCTTGTAAAGTGGGTAAAGAAAATTCCTCCACCACGTATTTACAGATGAGGGAATGCAAATATCTTGGCCAAGAACACACCAAAAGTAAGTGGCAAGGTGTCAAAACTCATGTTCTTCCACTGTCCTTGCCACAAGGAATGTGACCTAATGAGATTTGACTTGTTATCGTTTTCTCTCTCCCTGCCTGGCTTGGTGATGTAGGAACCCATCACTTGCTCATAAGCCTTCTGCACAAAACCTAAGATAACAATGGTGCCAGTGGGAGGATGACTTGAAATCTGGGATGCCTAGATGGTGTCTGCACACAAAAGATTATTTGACTGTTGAATGAGTTTAGTGGTAACTAACCAATTACTAACCAGCTCAGTTAATATTTCAGCCTGATATGTAAGTAGTCTCAGCCTGAAGTGACAGGTGCTGCATTTTACTTTTGTTCTACTGTTGACAAGACTTTTGTGTGATCCATAATCTCATTGGCACCTATTTACTGCACCTGTCTTACAACTGTAATAATAATAATAATAATAGGCCAGGCATCCTGGCACGTAAAAGCAGTAACATGAATAGTTCCAAGATAATGATGCTCTTTGTTAAATTGGGTCCGTATCAATAAAATAAAAAAGGAATCACAAGAATATAATTTTCAGCATAAATTTGCCCCAGTGAATATGTAAGGATTCCCCAGAGTCTGTCACTTGGATTTCTGTCCAGTACACTAGGATGTGCTTGAGGGATGCTTGGGAGGATGGGGTATCAGGGAAAGCTGGGTTTGTCCCTTCTTTGCGTCTGTCCTCGACTGAACACTTTTGAACTCTGTATCTGGTATGACCAACAATTTGGCACTAAGCCTTCAATCTAACCTTATAAGGCTGCATCCATTCTGCTTATTGCACAGGCATTACAGTACAAAGATCCCCCAAAAGCCGAAGCTGGCAATCACCTTAGAAGCAAGAGTTCAATAGCTTCCTTGACGGTGGAGGAGATGAAGGTTCAGAGAGACAGTCACTTGCTTAAGGTTCCATAACAGATTCTTAGTCTGCTGAGTCCCCAGGTCATGAAAGTTTTCTGTGTCTGATCTTCATCTGATCATACCATATGAACCATCTAATAATGATAGATGGTAGGAATCGTGACTTAGGGACTTGAGCACTGTTTCAAGTGCTTTATGCATGCTAACCCAGCCTATAAATAAAGAGGCAGAAGTATAGAGACCATGTCCTACGGCACATAGCTGCTAAGTGGTAAGGCTGGAATCAGATTCCATGTGGCCTGGCACAACACCCCCTGATTTCCCACCACTGAGCACTGATTATAGAGCACATCCTTATGCTAGGCATGATCCTAGATGCTGAGGACACAATGGAGACTATGGCACAGACTCTGAGCTTCCATTCTTGGAGGAGGCAGACTATGAATATGTGCTTTTCAAATACTGTATTAATTTCCTAGGGCTACCATAACAAAGTACCAATAACCAGGTAGTTTGAAACAAAAGAAATGTAATGTCTCACAGTTCTGGAAACCAGAAGTCCAACATCAAGGCATCAGTAGGACTATGCTTCCCTTACAATTCTACATAGAGTCCTTCCTTATCTCTTCCTAGTTTTTGATGTGGAGGTATCAATCTTTGTCATTCCCTGGCTTGCAGACACATCAGTCCAGTCTGACTCTGTTGACACGGCATTTTCCTTCCTCTACAAGGACACAAGTCCCATTATATTCACTAATAACCTCAGCTTAATCTGTTTATCAAACCCCTATTTCCAAATAAGGTCATATTCTCAGTTTACAGAGATTAGGACTTCAACATATCTTTTAGAGGACAAAATTCAACCCATAGGTATCTACTATGTGACAAACACATTCTAGATATTGTGGATACTGCAGTGAATGAAATAGATAAAAATACCTACATCATATTCATATATCCATAAATTCTGGATATTCTGGAGATAAACAAGATGCAATAAAAATGATAGAAAAATGCTATATAATGTTAAAAAGGAATTGACCAGTGTAAAATCACTGACTATGGCAAGAGCAGGTCTGGCTTGATCAAGGAATAGCAAAAAGACCAGTGCTATGAGGGAAAAAAAGGGGTAAGATGGAGAACAGCAGGAGCTCCTCTCAGAAAGGTCACAGGGGGCGAGATTGTGAGAGCCTTATACACCATGCGCAAACACATTGGCCTTCACTCTGAGAATAATGGAGACCCACATGGTCTGACTTTTGTTTTAAAAGGATTACTCTGGCAGATGTATTGAGAAAAGACCACTGAGGGTGGAGCAAATTCAGAGGCTACCTTGGCCTAGTGACAGATGGTAGCTTAGAGCAGTGAGATAAGAGTGGAGGGGCAAGAAGCAGCTGGATTCTGGATATATCTCAAAGGTGAAGTGATTCCAGGTGGTTATAAGTATTATAAGGAAAATAAAAATTGAGAAATGGGAGAGAGAGCACTGGGAGGATGTTTCTTTACATTAAATAGTTAAGAAAGGCCTCTCCAAAGAAGTCATACCAGAGCTAAGACCCAATAAAGAAGAAGAGGAAGCCATGCAAAACTCCAGGGAAAAACCATTTCAGCAAAGGTATAGACACCAAAATGAGAATGAAGTTAGAATATTAGATGAATCAAAAAGAAAAAAAGGCAAAGTAATGGGGTGCAGTAAACAGAAGAAAGTATTTGAAATGAGCTTGGAGAAGCTGGCAGAGACACAGTGAGTTTTTAAAATATATTCCAATTGCAATGGGAAACAATAGTGGGGATTAAGGCAGGGGTAATTGTGTAATGTGATATGCCCGTTAAAAAGACCATTCTTCAGGGATGAGGATGTAGCTCAGTAGTCAAGTGCTTGCCTAGTATGTGCAGGGCCTTGGGCTCCATCCTGAATACAAAAAAAAATTTGATCATTCTTCAAATGCATAGAGATAGAAAGTAGAATTGAGGTTACCAGAGTCCAGGAGGAGGGGGCACTGAGGAGTTAATATTTAATAGGTGCAGTGTTTGAGTTTTACAAGATAAAAACATTCTGGAGATGGATGGTGGTGACAGTTGACCAACAAGTGTGAATGTACCTACTGCCTCTGAACAGTATACTTCAAATGATTAAAATGACCAATTTTATATTAAATATATTTTACAAAAATAAAATATTTGGTGTAATATTTTTAAATAAATAAAAAGGTCAGAGTGACCTTTTTATTTAAAAGGTCAGAGTGACCTTTTTATTTATCAGGGAGATCATTGGTGTGACACTCCACAGTCTCTATTTCTACCTGATTGCTAGGTAGAATATGAGCTGTAGGGAGAAGAAAGGAAGCAAGCAGACAGGCAGAAACCAGTTCTGTTGCTGAATTCTGTGCATCTGTCGTCTGTTTCCTCCCTCTTCGTTGTCATATTCAGGTATAATTTACAAAGGGACGTCTGCCCTTTCAGATAGTGCAGTGAAAATTTTAAAGTGTCAAAGTGCCAAAGTCTTATAAGTTAGGAAGCAGTCACCTAATTTCTGCCTATAAGTAATCAACATGAAAATGGTGTCAGATTCCTAGAGCTCCAAAGAAAGAAAGCCCCCAGCTGCCATCAGGAGCCACTCCAGGATCTACTACCCTTTACTGTGTGGAAACATGTTCAGCGTGTCTTAACTAAATCCCTCTGATTACACTTTAAGTCCATGTCCTCTTATTTTAGTCTCCTTGAGTTGAAGGACAGCTGGTTTCAACTGGCAAAATAAGGCACTCTATACTTGGAGATTTCTGTTAAGTCCTCTTCTTCAGGCTAAACAGTCTCAATTAATTGAAGCTTTTCTTCTATGAAATATCTCTCTAAATGCTCCACGCTCTCATTTAAATTGTTCAAAACTGGACACAGTTCTCTCTGAAGAATAGGAAGAACAAAAGTATATAAGATTAAAGGAAACATAATTAGGACGAATTATGGAGAGCCCGCTCTAACATCGAATTTTTACAGCTTCATCAACACTGTTAACAGTTATTTTTTTGAAGCTACCACCTTTTTAAGTTAATTAACAAGTACACAGTAGTTATGAATTTCAGATGATCATAGATAATTGCACTAAACAATTCACCAAATACTGTTTATCTTCTACAGCCAACAAAATATGGGGAAAACAGAGCAAATGGTAAATGCCACTAACTTCACCTGTGTAAAAATAGTAAAATATTCCAGTTCAGTGACAAATAAAGAAAAACTCACCTATATAACAACGGTGAAATTACAAAGAGCAATGACAATTAACCCTGAGTTTCTAAATTTGAGCAGATTCATATAACAGAGAAGTGTAATGTCAAACCAATGATTCTTTATAAAACACACAATTGCAATAGCTTTGAAATTTAGATGGGTTTTTCCATCTTTTATGGACAAAACATCCTCAGGCTCCATATTAGTCAATTTTTCTGAACTTTTTGCAGACCCATCCTCTTTTGTTTTTTTCTGTACTGAACTATTCATATGTGTTCATAGAGCAGCAGTTCTCAAACTTACTGCTTTCAAAACTCCTTACACTTTTAAATATTACTGAGAACCCCAAAGAACTTTTGTTCATATGAATATATCTAATGATATTTAACATATTGTAAGTACAAACTGAGAACTGTGGTATTTCTTGCTAATTCATTTAGAGATAATAATGGACCCATTACATGTTACTATAAATAACATGTTAAATAAAAATGCTATATTACACGAAATAGAAAATAGTAAGAGCAGTATTTTTTTATATTTTCACAAATCTCTTGAGCATCCGGTTTAATAGAAGACAGCTGCTTCAAATATCTGCTTCTGCCATCAGTCTGTTGTGATATCACATATCTGGGAAGCCTCTGGAAACCTCTGCTATACTTTTAAAAAAGTGAGAACTTATATAACAAATAATTCCTCGACATTAATACGAATATAGTTTTTATTTTCTATATTCCCTGAAAAAGTCTTATGAACTCCTGAAGTCTCAGAACACAGAGAACCACTCTTAGTAGAAGTTATGGGAAATGAAATTATTTCTAGGAAGTCAAATTTAGTAAGGACAAAGCTGACAGATTCTGAAAATCATTGCATATCAAATGGAATTGCATACCTCTTTGTGAAATATCATGTACTTTAAACCACGCTAATATCATGTACTTTAAACCACGCTAATATCAAATACAAAGGCAAAAAAGCTTAGCAAGATGGCCCCAGGATCACCAAGTAATATTTAAGCATTGTCTTCATTTCACCTTAACAGTTCATTTTCATGGGATTAAAGCAAAAGCATCCTTGTTCCTTAAGGCATATAACCTAACTCCCAGGCTTATTATAATCTTACACTTTTCTGTCCTTCCTTTTTTTTTTCTTTATTCTAATTAGTTATACACAACAGTAGAATGCATTTTGACACATTGTACACAAATGGAGCATAATTTTCATTCCTCTGGCTATACATGGTGCTGAGTCATACCAGGAATGTAATCATATATGTATATAGGGTAATAATGTCTGTCTTGTTCTACCATTGTTTCCATTCCCACCACCCCACCCCTTCCCTCACTCCCCTCTGCACAATCCAAAGTTCCTTCATTCTTCCCTACCCCACCCTACTATGGATCAGCATCCACTTATCATAGAAAACATTTGGCCTTTGATTTTGGGGGATTGGCTTATTTCACTAGCACGATATTCTCTAGTTCCATCCATTTACCTGCAAATGCCATAATTTCATTCTTCTTTAAGGCTGAGTAATATTCCATTGTGTATATATATCACATTTTCTTTATCCATTCATCTGTTGAAGGGCATCTAGGTTGGTTCCATGGTTTAGCTATTGTCTCTTTCCTTTTTTCTGAAGCCCAAACACAAATGGTCAAAGGTATCATACATGGCAAGGAAGTTTCCAATGAAGGTAGACCATTCAGAGATTTTATTTAGTTCCAGAAAAAGTCATATAACTTGAAATTTCTGGACCTGAAACCAAAATCCTGTCTTCTCAAAGAATACTACAAATGTCAATCAAAATATCTGACTCTATTGTAACATATAAAGTAAAGCATGCCACTCTCCTACAGCCACAAGAGATAGGATTATTTCAAGACCCAGACTGGGGATATAGCTCAGTGATAAAGCTCTTAGCTAGCATTGTATGAGGCCCTGGGTTCAACCCCAGTACCAAAAAATATACAAAAACAAAACAAATCAAGACTCAATATTTAGTCGAGGATTTGTCTGAGAAAAGTGAAGAAAGAGATATATGTGAGTTCTTCTTTTCTTTTGCCCCCTCATACTATTCTATAAGGAGAAATGTGTGTGCTAGAGATGGGCAGCAGATTAATTTCTAGGAAGGTAAGAAAAGAAAAAAGCATCATTAATCCCAATTCTACTCATAAAAGAAGGTAGTATTTGTTGTTTAGGAAATATTATTTATGTATTGCTGACTGTATACAAAAAATGTCAAACAAAAAATAGCTTAATTGATCCAATCCAGGG
Organism: Glaucomys volans; assembly: GCA_020662805.1. NCBI lineage: Eukaryota > Metazoa > Chordata > Mammalia > Rodentia > Sciuridae > Glaucomys > Glaucomys volans. The sequence goes on along the minus strand of JAJEJO010046150.1, from coordinate 70,846 downwards.
ACTAAACCTCTGTAAACAAAGTCATATTCTTGTTGGGGGAATGTCAGAACAATTTCCACAAAATTAAACTGAAATTTACGCTTATATATGTATCTTTCACTCTTTGTAACTGGAAGGAGAATAGTGATTGGCTCTATCTTATAGCAGAATATGAATTATAACCGAACGTGGCTTATAAATACAAAAGCAACAAATGTTTTTTAAAAAATAAAAGGAGCCCCAGGGCTTTGCCTTTGGATAAGATATCACTGGGGACATTTTTTTTACATTCAGTAAAATACTCAAATAGCAAGTGTCAAGGTATTGTATATCCACCCAGTTGGTAAAATAAGTCAGTTAATTTGGCAGGTAAGTATTAAGTAATCATGCTGTCAGAATCGGGTGAGTATCAAAGGGAGAAAGACAAAGACTGAACAAAAGAAGAAAAATAAAATAAGTAGCAGATTATCAAATAAGTAAATAAAAATGAGAACTTCTCAATGCTCTATTGTATCCCTCATAAACCAGTTCAACCCTGCAGACTTCTCCTCCCACTTGGGAGTCAGGAAAGCAAAGTGGGTGTGAGGAAACTATGGTCTGACTGCTTGCGAACTGTGCTGTTGAGAGGTGTTTCAGAGAAGAAAGGCCTGGTCCCTTTAAGAATTAAAAGCTGGTCTCTGGCAGGCACAGAGTTGCAGAATGGCAAAGAAGCCTGGTTCTCCATACATTAGCTTTTCCCCTGAAGGAGGGAGCTGAATTAGAAGCATAGCTGCCAGGAAAAGCCTGAATAGAGACCATTTAAGCAGATTTTTATTCAGGCCCAGGGAAACTCACATAACTTGATCTTTTCTCACTTCTTAAAACAGAAAATGTATGTATAAGTGCATGAACCCCCCCACACACACACTCTGAGCGGCAAGGATGGAGCCTTATTCATCTATAAAGCACCCGGTCTTTGCACAGGGTTGGGCACAGAATAGGCCCTCAATACATGTTTGTGTTAATAAAAGATAAGATAATGTCTCTAGATGCTATCCACTTTCTGTCACTCCTCGCTTTTTTGTTGTTGCTCTGAAAAAAAAAAAAAAAACACTGATTTCAGGCTTTTTCTGAGACTGAAGCCAAATTCCTTTTCATAAAAAAGACTAGAGACTCAGAATAGAATTATACATCAGAACTGGATTGTTGAGATTAATATATGATTAAATCCCTTATTTGATCAATAGGAAAACTGAGACCCAAAGAAATTAATGGCTTTGCCTAAGATGACTTAACATTTAATGGCAGAGTTGAGAATAATTCAGTCTTCTACCTTCCTGTGTAGCATCAAGTAGAGTGGAAGTAGTCAGCCTGGCTCCATGGATGGGATTTAAGAAGTCCAGCACCCCAAAAATGCATGTAAAATCGATGTGCATTGTGTTAGTGGGGGAGAGGGTTCAGAGTTCTCACTTGATTGTGTGTGTGTGTGTGTGTGTGTGTGTGTGTGTGTGTGTGTGTGTGTTTGGGGGGGTACTGGGTATCCAACTCAGAGCCTTGAACACCTAGGCAAGTGCTCTACCACTAAGCTATACCCAGCTCCTGTCACTTGATTTTTAAGGAGGTATATGACCTCTAAAACTGTTAAGAACCACAATTTCAAGGGGGAGTCATTAGGGAGTGATAGGGTGCCATTTAATTCTATAACTCCTATGCTATAAGAAGTTAAGATCAGAATTTTGCTGAAAAGTTCCTGAGACCTCAGCAGTCAGAAACAGCAAGACAGATGCATTTGCCTTTTTTCAGATTTTGTTCTCTCCATGACTGGTCGTTTGAATGACACCTATTCACATTGAGGGAAGATCTTTTTTCCCGCATTTTTCAGTACTGGGAATTGAACACAGGGCATTCTACCACAGAGCAACATCTCCAGCCATTTTTACTGTTTACTTTGAGACAGGACCTCCCTAGGTTGCTAAGGCTGGCCTCAACCTTACAATCTTCCTGCCTCAGTCTCCCAAATTGCTGGGATTACAGGCATGGGCCACTGCACCCAGTTTAAGAGCAGATCTTTCTCACTTATTCTGCTCAGACTTACATACTAATCTCTGGAATCACTCTCACAGAAATATCCAAAAATAGTGTTTTACCAGGTTTCTAGGGATTCCATGAGTTGTCAAGTTGACATCACAGTAACTGAGCTATAAACCAGAATGCAAATGTGTCTCACATTGTCTATTGAACACAGAAGCCCAAGGCTGGAGCAGTGGTCTATCCCTCAGCATCTCTCAATCCTCCCTGCACCCACCCTGTTAACCTGATGTTCTAAAAATCTATAGTACACAGAACTATGGGAGGGGAAAATATCAAGTGCATCAAAAAGTCCTTTTGGCTAAAGGGATAATAGGGAAGAGATTGTGGCATTATGATTGAGAGTACAGCTTTAGCCAGTCATGGTGGCACACACCTATAATCCCAGTGATTTGGAAGGCTGAGACAGGAGAATCACAAGTTCAAAGTCAGCCTCCACAACTCAGTGAGGCCCTAAGCAATTTAGTGAGACCCTATCTAAATATTAAAAGGGGGGGTACTGGGGATGTTCAGTGATTAAGCACTCCTGGGTTCAATCTGTGGCACCAAAAAAAAAAAAAAGCACAGATTTTGGAGTTAGACAGACCTGAGCCTCATCCTACATCTGAAAGTTACCAGTTCAAGCAAGTCACTGAAACTCTCTCCCCCTAGGTTTTTGTATCCATGAAACAGGAGTTATAATACCAATAATCAATATCTACTTCATAGCATTACTGTGAAGATGAAATAAAGAATGTGAAGCACCTAGCATAGTTCCTGGCATATATTAAATGCTCACTTTGCAGTAGTTATTTTTATTAATAGTAAGAATGCTGACTAAATCCCAACAGTAAAGCTATTATGATCAGATCATTTCCTTTGCCCCAAACAATAGTCCCCAATCTGGCCTTGTTGATTTTCAAGGATAACAACTGATGCATGAGGTAATTTAGGCTCTGAAAACATGCATGCACACATACACACGAAGACACACACATACAAGTATTGTGAAGTACATAACGCAAGTATTATGAAGAGCAATCTGGTAGAATTTAATCAGAGTATTCATTACCCTATGATGTAATAAGCCCACTTTTAGGAATATAACTCAGAGAAATTCACATAAAGCCCAAAAGGAGGCCTTTATAAGGAGTGCTATTTGTTGTAAAGAAATTGGAAACAATTCAAGTTATGTATGGCAGAGGGATAATGACAAAGTAAAATGTGACAGATTTGACTCTGTAGCATATTATGCAGCAGTTCAAAGCAACAAAGTAGCTGAACAAACAATAACATGGACAGATATTAAGGACATGGTCCTAAATGGGAAAAAAAGAAACAGTGGGCTTTTTGGGAAAACCATAAATATAAAATTATTTTTTCTTGGTGCTGGGAATCAAACCCATGGCTTCCCTCATGCTAGGCAAGCACTCACACTGAGCTGCACTCCCCACTCCATTGATGTAAATATTTGGAACATTCAAAAAATATCCTTAGAAATTTTGGAAGGATACATGCAAATGTAACTATACATAAAGACCCATTAGAATCATTGCCAGTATGGGAAAAAAAGAGGAACGAGTGGTGAAAAAAGGGAAGGAAGGAATAAAAGAATCCAGGAAGGGACAGAAAGAAAGAAGAGAGGGAAAGAGGGAAGGGAGAGCCTTCTGTGTTTTATGTGTTTTGTACTGGGGAATATAACTCAACCTCCCAATGAAAGAAATAAACAAACAGCACCACCAGATGGTTGCCAATAACATTTTCTTGGTACAATAAACTTAGGGGCCACGTCAAAACTTCAACATTTGGAAACGACCAGAGTACGTTCTCTTCTCAAATAACTGGAGTACTCTATTATTCATATTGCTCATTTGACTAAATACCTTTTTCACTTTTGTTGTAAAGATTCCAATTTAGAGAAATGAAAAGGGAGTGTAGAAAGCAAAGAGGAATAGAAGGGATTACTAATTTTAATATTAACCTATTAATCTTCGCTGAACTGAAGTCAAACAGTGAGAGAGACAATATATACTGTGGTGCATATTTTAATACAAAACAGGCCAATTACCAATATTTGAATACTTGTATCATTATTTATTCATCATGGACATACAAAAAAATTCAGTAAAATACTCAAATAGCAAGTGTCAAGGTATTGTATATCCACCCAGTTGGTAAAATAAGTCAGTTAATTTGGCAGGTAAGTATTAAGTAATCACGCTGTCAAACTCGGGTAAGTGTCTAAGGGAGAAAGACAAAGACTGAACAAAGGAGGGGGAAAATTATAAAAAAGAAATAAGAAGGGGGCCAAAAATAGGCATAAGGAGAAAATAAATATAGTGTGACAGGTTCAACAGTGGGGATAGATGTCTTGATTCATCACAGAGAGATTATCTTGGAAATAAGGGTAGACACTTCAAAGTGATGCCAGTAGAGCTGAGTCTTTTTTATTTTTTATTTTTTGGTCCACCAGATAGAGATTGTTCATAAAGCTGAATTATGGATTAAAGTGGTCTTTTAATGCCAGCTTTATCCATCTTATTTATTGTGCTTGTTGCTCTACAATTTGATGGGCAACATAAATAACACACATGCATACAAACACAAACCTGTGTTCTTATCTCCTGATTTGCCTAGGCTAGGTGGTGGCAAACTTTTCCTGCAAAAGGCCAGATTATAAATATTTTCAGCTTTGTGGGCTAATAATAATATATGGTTCATAGGAAGTTCTTTCTCTGTTTGACTAGTCATTATTTTCTCAATGCATGCTTTCCTCATATTACTGTATTATGTCCTTTGTCTTATAAGAGGGAGGAAATCAATGTCAATCATAGATAAAAAAAAAAACCTGGATTTCGATCATATAGCAAATACCTTCTAGTCTAAGTATTTCCATTCCTACAGTGCCAATTCTCTCTCTCTGTCCTCAGCCAGCTGGTTCTTTATTGCTCAGACCCTCACTCCTATCACTTGACTTATTAAAGATACCCTGTTTTAAGAGTAAGTTTTTGATTTTTAAGAGACCTAGTCCCCTAGGAATAAGAGGCACAAGGAAATACCTTCTAGGTGACCTCCATATGACTTCAGTGCCACTTTCACTTCCCCCTACAACCAAGCCATCAGCAAATCCTGTTTGTTGCGTCTTCCAAATATAACCAGTTTTATCTCATCCCTCTATTACAACTACTCTGTTGCAAACTACCCATTATTTCTTGCTTGGACAATTGAAAAAACCCCAAATGGGTTTCAATTTCAGCCCTTTCCCCACCACACAGATGCACAGTTTTTGCTCCATATATTCCTCACTTTTTAATATTTTATTTCAAAAAAATTTAGATTTAGTTATATTGCAAAAAGAGTACAAAAGTTGCCATAAACCCTTCACCCAGATTCCCCTAGTGTTAATATCTTGTATAACCATAGTTTATCTAAGAGAAATATATACAAATCTAAAATTATGTATACACATTTAATAATAAATATGAACAATGTAAATTTAGATTTATATAGAAAAGATGAATATAGACAGTCCCCACTTATGTTTCAATTTAGGATTTTTCAACTTCAAAGGTGCAAAAGCAATATATGTTCGCTAGAAACCATACTTCAAATTTTGAAGTTTAATCTCTCCTGGGCTACCAATAAGCAGTACATATTCTCTCAAGATACTGGCCAGTAGTGGCAGTGAGCTGCAGCTCCCAGTCAGCCACACAATCATGACAAGAAACAACCAGTTCTCTAAGTGCACTGTGTTGCTATGATAGGATTTTCAGATGGTGTATCAACTGCATTTCAACTTGTGATATTTTCAACTTACAATGGGTTTATAGAGATGAAAACTCATCCTAAGTCAAGGAACATCTGTATATTGATAGGATACTATTAACTATATTATACACTTTGAACTTCACCAGTTCATCCACTAATGGACCAACACAGGACATGTTTCTGATACAGGATCTAATTCAGGATACCATGTGTCTTTTTCCCCCATATTTTTATTGGTGCATGATAATTTACATAATGGTGGAATTCGCTATTACATATTAGTACATGCACACAATAAGGATACCACGTTTCATTTATTCATCATGTCTCCTTAGTCTCTGCCACTCTATGATAGCTTTTAGTCCACTTGCCTTTCATGTCCTTGACACCATTGAAGAGTACTAGTCAGGTATCTTGTTGAATGTTCCTCAAGTTGGTTTTTCTTAATGTTTTTTAATGATCAGATTGAAAAAAAGGTATTATGGACAAGAACAAAGAGGTGATGTGTTCTGTTCAGTAAATCATATCAGATGTAAATGATGTTAATATGTCTTATTGGTAAGGTCAACTTTGATCATTGTCTGCCAATGTTTTGTCACTCTCAAGATATCATTTTCCAGGGCTCATTGCAAGGGTACCTGGAGCGAATTTGCATCAGAGCAGCAGCTGCAGTTGCTGTAGCTCTCTCTGCAGTTCCACGATGTTTTTCTTGGCCAAAAATGCACCAGATCATCTCCAAGTTCAAAGTATTCAGCAAACAATGGCAAGACAGAGCCACCAGAAACAGGTACCTGATTTCCATGACAAATATAGTAATGCTCTATTAGCTAGTGCAGTCACTTTCTGTATTGCTGTATGGACATATACAGTAACACAAATTGGAATAGAATGGAACCTGTCCCCTGTTGGCAGAGTCACCCCAAAGGAATGGAGAGATCAGCAATCATGCCAGCTGAAGTTTTATACTGAATTTCAAAACCAACTCAAAACTGATGCCTAGTAAAAGCACTGTATACCTACTAAATACGGCATATTGAAGAAATAAAGTACCCTTGAAACAAACAAACAAAAAAAGGATATCATTTTCCATAGTGGCACATGCCTATAATCCCAGCAACTTGGGAGGCTGAGGCAGGAGGATAGCAAGTTTAAAGCCAGCCTCAGCAACTTATGGAGGTCCTAAGTAACTCAGTGACACCCTGTTTCTAAATAAAATATAAAAAGGGTCAGGGATGTGGCTCAGTGCTTAAGTACCCCTGAGTTCATCCAGGTACAAAAAAAAAATTACCATTTTTCCACTTTGTAATCAACATATATCTTATGGGGAGATGCTTTGATAGTAGGCAAATATCCTGTTTCTTACCATACTGTATCCACTGATTTTAGTAATACATCAATGATCCTTGCCTATAAGAATTATTACTGTGATGCTTGCCCCGCACCTATTGTCTATGTCCTTAATTCCTTCCACACACGTTAACTGGAATTTTACTATAAGGAGAAGTCATCTCTTCTTTCCCATTCATTAATTAATATTATTATGAACTCATGGATATTTATTTTATTCTAGAGATTACAATCCACTACTATCATTATTTACTTGTTTGCCCCATATGTCTCACACTTGGCTATTTGGAGTTCCTTCAAAATGGATCTTGCGCCACACGCAGTGATGCACACCTGTAATCCCAGCACTTGGGAGGCTGAGGCAGGAGGATCACGAGTTCAAAGCCAGCCTCAGCAACTTAGCGAGGCCCTAAGCAACTCAGTGCGACCCTGTCTCTAAATAAAATACAAAATAGGACTGGGGATGTGGTTCAGTGGTGGAGTGCCCCTGAGTTCAATCCCCGGTTCCAAAAAAAAAACAAAAATGGATCTTGTGTTCTTTCTACATACTCCTATCATTTCATGAGCACTTTATTATTTTCTGAAATTGTAAGATGTTCCAGGCTAATCTTATATTTTTTTTGCCCTAGCTCTGAAATCAACCATATCTCCAAGGAAGTCTGATTACTTTTCATTGAATAATGATATATAGATAGTGTTAATTGGTACTGGAGTGTCATTGATTCTAGGCTCTCTCAATGGACAGAGCTACGTAATATGTGAACATATACTATTCCATATATACACACATACCTATAATTATTTCTGTATCTACATTAATAACCATGAGATCAGGGGCTGGGGTTGTGGCTCAGTGGTAGATCGCTGGCCTGTGTGTGAAGCCCTGGGTTCAATCCTCAGCACTTCATAAAAATAAAGAAATAAAATAAAGATATTGTGTCCATCTACAACTAAAAAATATTTTTAAAAAAGAAAGAAACATGAGATTATACTGATCCTCCAATTCCAATTCAAGCCCACAGGGTGCATTTTAGACTTCCCCTTTTCCTGACATAAAACTGACAAGAAGAACCTGGCTCTCATTATCTACAATTTATTGTCATATTTTTTCAAACCCAGCATACACATAAGTAATTTCAAATTGTTAACATATTTCCCTATGAAAAGCAAATTTACTAACTATAATACAGTGTTTTGTGTAGTTGTTTATTTATGTTTGGCTTTATAACGTTGAAACAAATGTTTTTCGAAGTCACTAGTTTATTTAATTCCTGTCTTACCCAACATTACAATGTGATTATTATTCATTTGCAATATGGTAGATTCCTTTGTTATTACTGTTTGTGTTGTGTTTTGGGTTCCCCTCATATTCATATCCCAATTTATTTTAATTATGCATTTTGTGGAAGGGGGTCATGGGTAACATTACCATGATTCTAAGAATCAGAGCCATATTCACGGAAATGTAATTTTCATTTCTGAATGGTCCTTTAAAAGTGTAAATGAAATCATGTCATAGCTATAATATATCCTCCCACACAAAGGCTTCCCATATAACTCAGAAATAAGCTAAGTATTTACTTTGTCATACAGACACTACATGGTCCACTTCTGCAACACACACACACACACGCACACACCTTTCTATGGTTTTCTCATATCTCTCCTCCCCCTCTTACATATGCTCCAGCAATACTGGACTTCTTGGCATTCCTTGAACCCTTTGGGGTCCTTGCTCTGGCTATTCCCTGTACTAGAAACATTCTTCCAAAGATATCTACATGGCTTTGTTTCTCTTTCATCTTTCAACTCTCTGCTCAAAGGTTAACTTAACAAACAGGTCTTTTCTGACCTTCTTATAGAAAATATCAACCACCATCACCTCATTGTTATCCTGGTTACTCTTTATTTTTCATCCTAACACATAGCATCACACATAAAACATGAGCCTCATAACATCAGAAATTTTAATTCCTAACCATGCCTAGAATAGTGTTCTGAAACATAAGTTCTCATTAAATATTTTGTTGTATGAATGAGTAAATACTTTATCTTGCAAGGGTCTACCTTGAACTATTTTTTCTGTGATGAGAGATCAAACCCATGATCTGGATACTTTTTCTCTGTACCTTTTGATACACTTTAAACTATGGGTTAACCATGGGTTTAACAGTGGGTTAATTGATGTATTCTCACATTTGCACCCACACAACAGACAAGGGTGAGGGAGAAGCACACACACATCTTTACTTCCAAGCCCTCACTTCTCAATGAGAATCCAGAGCACACTAAATGCAAATAATAATTTAAAATGTACTTTAAAAATAAAGTACATCAGCAAGATGGTGGAATAAGAAGTTCATGACTTTCCCTGCTACTATGGACACACCAAGTACACCGATCCAAGTACACGTGGATCAGTTCCCTCTGATAGAAAGTCAGAAACTAGCTAAGAGACTTCTACACACTGAGCAACTGAGAAAATATTCACATCAAAACAAATAGGAAATGCTAAGACACACTCATACACAAATGCCGCCCCAGATATGGCACCTTAAAATTAGGAATGAATATCCGAATCCCAGCTTCTCCCAGAGGAACAAATGGTTTGGACCACATACAATACCCCAACTTTTATATTTCCTCCTATAACCCTGGGAGTGTAAGGGACTTGGCATTCACAAACTTGCCTCAACCACAGAGAATAGACATGTTTTCCAAAGTGTGCACAAGCACTCATGCCAGCTGAAGCCTGCAGGATCAGCCCAGGAGAAAAAGCTAAAACCCCCAGTTCCCATTTTCTCCTAGAAAGGGGTTCATCTGTACTTTCCTAGCTGCTTCCCGAGGGTCAGGCTTCTGGCTAGCATATATCTGGGGTCTGATGAAGAAAATACACAGTTGAACCCTGGAAGCCTAAAGGGAAGTATGGGCACTTCTTATGCCTTCTCTTCTGCCTCACTCCAGCAATAAATCCAGGTCTGGAGCTATTCCCTGGAAGAAGTCTGGGCACTCACAGAGCATCCCAACTTTTGTAGCTCCTTTGGTTCTAAGTGCCTATAAAGCACTTAGCTCTGAGAGTTGACAGGGGTCTTCATTCCCAAGTCTTCATAGACCACAGAGAACAAAGAGGTGGCTTTTGTTTTATTTTTAATTTTTTACAGTGCTGGGGATTAGTCTTGCACAGGCTATGTAAGTGCTCTGTCACTGAGCTACAGCCCCAACTCCCAAAAGGTGGTTTTTAAATAGGTGCACTTCCAGTAGCCATCCCCCCGGGTCTAGAGGGTACAATCTGAATGAGAGTACAGGTATTTTCCATAGATCCTCTCCAAAGCTTAGTTCAGAGCAAGTAGAAGATAAATTTCAGCCTGCAGTTTCTCCCTAAGTATAAAAGGAGCTGAAATACTTATATAACACCCAACATTTCCATCTGCATCCTGAGCAACTCACCTGTCTCAGGGCACTAATAGGACTTGACATACCCTAATCTGGGAACCACTTAGAACAAAGACAGCATATTGGACAAGCACAAAGACTTGAAAGACATTTAGAATCTCTGATGGGGCTGATTGGTAGGTCCTTCAACTATGTAAGATCAGTCTGACAAGACTGGGAAAGGTGGTTGTCATATCTAATGCACAGAAACCAATACTAAGAATCAGGTAAATGAAGAAACAGGGAAATATATTCCAAATAAAGAAAAATGTATATCCCCAGAAATTGACCCTAATAAAATGGAGATGTGTGATTTACCTGACAGTGAATTTAAAAATAATGATCCATCAACAGATAATTTGAAAAAAAGAGTGGGGAAAAGGGTACACTCTTACATTGCTGGTGGGAGTGCAAGTTGGTGCAGCCACTCTGGAAAGCAGTGTGGAGATTCCTTAGAAAACTTGGAATGGATCCACCATTTGACCCTGCTATCCCACTCCTTGGCTTATACCCAAAGGACTTAAAATCAGATTGCCTCAGTGATGCAGCCACATCAATGTTCATAGCTGCTCAATTCACAATAGCTAGATTATGGAATCAACCTAGATGCCCTTCAGTAGATGAATGGATAAAGAAACTGTGGTATATATACACAATGGAATATTACTCAGCCATAAAGAAGAATAAAATTATGGTATTTGTAGGTAAATGGATGATGTTGGAAACTCTTATGCTAAGTGAGATCAGCCAATCCCAAAAATCCAAAAGCCGAATGGTCTCTCTGATATATGAATGATGATGCATAATGTGGGGGGGAAAGATGGCAAGAATGGAGGAAAGATAGCTAGCATAGAGGGAAGGGAGGGGTGGGGGTGGGTGGGGGGTAAAATTAATAACAGAATGTGTGACATATATCATTGCCCTGTGTACATGCATGAACGCACAGATGGTGTGACTCTACTTTGTGTACAACCAGTGAAACAATAGCTGTACTCCATTTGTGTTCAATAAAAAAGAAAAAAAAAAAAAAAAAAAAAAAAGAATTTGGCATATATTCAATGGAGTATTATTCAGGCCTAAAAGGTGAAATCCTGTCATTTGCAGCAAAATGGATGGAACTGAAGGACATCATGTAAAATGAAATAAACAAAACACAAAAAACAAATACCACATGTTCTTACTCATTTGTGAAAGCTGAAAAAAAAATCATTCTTAGAGAATAGAGAATGACCTCTAGAAGCTAGAAGGAGATTGAGAAGGGAGATGGAAAGACATTAGATAACAAGTATACCAAGATAAAGTTAGATAGGAGAGATTAGGTCTAGTGTTCTATATAGCACAATAGGATAACTATTGTCTATAATAGTATGCAGTATATTCAAAATAACTAAAAGAATCTAAGTTTCCCAGCACATAGAAATGATGAATGTTTGAGATGGAAATGCCAATTACCCTGATTTGATCATCACACATTGTATTCATGTGTTAAATCATCATGCCCCATTTCCCACACACACAAACAGACATATATTATTCAACCTTAAAAATGGAGATATTGTTATTTGTAACAACATGAGTGAACTTGGAAGATATTATGGTAAGTGAAGTAAGCCAAATGTGGAAAGCAAAATACTGCATGACTTAGCTGATATGTGGCATCTTAAAAATAAGTCAAATACATAAAAACAAAGAAAATAGTGGTTAGTAGTATAAGAAAGAGGAGGCAATGAGGAGGTATAAGTTAAAGAGTACAAATTTGCAGTTATGTAGGATGAATAGGTCTATAATCTAACGTACAACAGGAGGTTCATTGTGATAGTGTGTATTGAGGATTTGCTAAGACAGATTTTAGGTGCTCTTATTATTAAAAGAGAGTTAGTTATGGAAAGTAATGGATATATTAATTTGCTGACCTGTAGTAATCATTTTGCTTTCCATGTGTGTATAAAAAATACCATGTTGTATAGCTTAAATATAGACAATCAAAATAAGTTTTAGAAAATTCTCATAAGTAAAGGTATAATGTGACATATTTGTTAAAGCAGAAAAGTCTCCACCAAGTTTATCCTAAAGCCACATCAATTAGGATTTGATCAAAAATTAAGTTGTACAAGGATGGGACATAGACTTGTTTCATACTATTTAAGACTGGACTTTGACATATCAAAATTGGAAACCCATTTGCTGGGAACTTTGTTTCTAATGCTCCTCCACCTTAAGGTTTTCACAGGCTTCCTGGTTACAATCAAAGCAAGAAAAGAAATGTATAGTTTTAGTCAGCTTTTTTTGCTATGGCAACTAAAAGATCTGACCAGAACAATTTTAGGGGAGGAAAAGTTTATTTGGGGGCTCACAGTTTCAGAAGTCTCAATCCATAGACAGCTGGCTCCATTCCTCAGGGCTCAAGGTGAGGCTGAACATCATGGAAGAAGAGTGTGGCAGAGGGAAGCAGCTCACATGATGATGAGAAAGCAGAGAGAGACAGACTCCACTCACCAAATATAAAAATATACCCCGAAGCCACACCACACCCCCAATACCCACCTCCTCCAGCCACACCCCACTTGCCTTCATTTATCACTCAATTAATCCCATCAGGTGATTGATTCACTGATTGGGTTAAGGGTGTTACAACCCAATCATTTGTCCTCTGAACCTTCTTGCATTGTCCCACACATGAGTTTTTGGGGAACACCTCACATCCAAACCATAACATGTATCCTGGTTCCTACTCTATACCTTTGGAGAACTGTTTCTCTGCATTTCTTATATTCCTGTCCCAAGCACCAGAGTTTAAATTGTCCACAGTAGTCTGATGCATAGGTAGGCCCCAGTGAGTCGCTCTTGGTTGTAATCAAACCCTTGGGTAGTTCTGTTATCTTAAAAAAATCTCAGTTGGTCCTATAACTTCTTGCAACTAATGGGATGCAACAGAAATGATACCATGTCAGTTCCAGGTCTAAGCCTTAAGAAGGCCTGACCACTACCATTAATTTGTGCTTGCGAGCGCAAAGCCACCATGTGAAAATCCAGTAGCCCTGCTGCAAAGACATTTGGAGAGTCTACACAGGAAGGAGAGAACCTGAGGCTACATGGAGTAAGAGAGAGAAGCCTTGTCATCCCAGATTCCCAATAAGCTCAGTCCCAGTCAACTCACCAACTGAAAGCAGCTGTATGAGTAAACACTGGAAAGCCAACAGAAGAACCACCAAACTGAGCCCAGCCTGGATTACAAAATCCTGAACAACATCAACAACAACAACAACAAAAATGACTGTTGTGTAAAGACACTATGCTTGAGAATAATCATTATGTAGCAATTACTAACCAAGACAGTGTTTTAAATCAGTCCCTGTTATGCACTGGAACCTTGAAAAATTGCTTACTACATTAGGGAATCTGGGCTACCCTGGAACAGGGAGGAAAAACAGAACTTCAAGTTCACAAATATAGTGCTAATAGAGTGGCATCCAAACTCCACAACCAGGAGATTCAGAACAAGAGAAAACAGTGAGAACTCAAGGTGACAAAAAAACCTCCTCCATTCTTCCAAAATAAATTTTCCCATGGACTAGCAACTAGTGTTCCACCCATTTGAGTTTCTTTGTCTTGTTCATCTGATACTTATTGAGACTTTGCCAGGTTCTAGGTGCACAAAGACACAATCCTGGACTTCAATTCTGATTGAAATACAAGCATGATGACTCCTTACACTGTGTATCGTCATTTTTACAAGAGAAATGAGGGCCTATGAACAAGCATAGTCAGAGAGAAAGGAAGAGAGACCTTGAATACTCAGGATACTTGGCCAGAAGTACCTAGAGCCAGCCTCAGCAAGCAATAGAGGGCATGTGACTATCACATTTCCTTGTTTTGCCAAGAGCTCTTCTGACAACCATTATAAAAAAAATTAGTCCCTAATTGGATAAATACTTGCATTCCATCCTATCTTGAGTGAAATAAATGAAAAGCAAATAAATTTGTATAGAAAACTGAAAAAAGTTGTTTTTTTGTTCCTCTTTTCACAATGATTTGCAATGGTCTCTTCTTGAGAAAATCATCTCAAGATCCTCTTTCCCCTGAAACCAGGGTTTCACTGGAGAATGTAATATGAAGTGTACAACAGAAATAATAACAACGATGATGCCAATAATCACAATGATAAATTTGCATTGAGCATCTACTATATGCTATGCACTTTGTTGTTAATGCTTAACTAGAAGTGTTTAGAGATGGTAGGGGCCTGGCAGGGTTTCATGAGGAGAACACCAAGGATTATTAAAGAAAACTCAGGTGCACTGGGTGCCTCAAAGAAAAGGCAACAACCTTAAGAGCATCATTTGATTCACACTTCTGCCTGCGAGATGGTCAGATGTGCTTTGCATTTGTTAGCTCCCTAACATAATAACAATGTCAATATATCAATAACAACAATAATTGCTGCCATTTCTTGAAAACCCACTTACTCAAAAGCCAGGAAAATGGCCTCATTTGATTCTAACAACAATTCTGTAAAGGTGCTACAATGCTCCACATTTTACAAATGAAGAAACTCAGGCTCAATGAGGTCCTGGGGCTAGTAAATAAAGGCATTGGTATTAGGGCCCAACTGGCTTACACCTTGTCCCTTCATTAAACTAAGCCTTTTTATCCATCAAATAGCCTAAAATGAGTGCTATTTAATAGAAGAATCTAAAGAAGGGACTCTTAATTCGGGCCATAACTTCAGGTATTCACAGAACCCCTGAAATTTAATGTCTGAAGCATGTATATATAGGCATTTGAGGAGGGGTGTGTGTCTCTTTTATTAGTCTTAAAGGAGTCCTTGATTCCAAATAAGGTTTAAACCCTAATTAAAAGGAAAGCTACACTAGAAAATATAATACCCCAGTTTAAACTGAGTGTTAACAGATCAAGGCAGGAAATGTCCCCATAAATATAATGTTGGCTGTTCATCTGCACCTGCCTGACTGCATCCAGAAAGAGCCCATTTCTTTATCCACATAATGACCTCATACAAAGCACAGCTGAGTTTTCTGAGAGGGGAGTTAAACTTGCTTTGCAGCAGTTACCAGGCAAGCTGTGCAGTGCCTTGCCCCGCAGAAAATCCAGGATGAACCCACAGACTTGGTGTATAGCAGTGTGGAAGCTGCCTGTTTAAAAACAGAAGTGCAAATTGATGACTGCTGTAGGACTCTCATAGGCTCATTTTTCTACCAACAGGGATTGAATTCTGATTCTGGTCCAAATAGAAATTAGGTCACTTATTCCATTTCTGAAAACCTGGCAGGAATATCTTTTTTTAAACACATTCATTAGGCAAACTGAATATTTTCCAAATAGGAATTCAAGGAAGATTTCCAAGTCTCATGCAAGCCCATGGCTTGATCTTGCTTTTCAATCTCATAGTAGAATGATCCATTGGTCACTTGCTGACACTGCTCTCTCCTGCCCACAGTAACTGCTCACATTGTGGGAAGAACTCAAGTTCTGATTGAAAAACTGATCTAAATAGAAAAGCGAAATTCTAGTCCTTTCTCTGGGAGAAAATAAAAGGTTGGTGGAAAGGCCTGTGTCTAATTTGGCACAAGCAAGAGAGGGCCAAATCTCCACACCAAACACCAGCTAAGCTCTTCTCTGCCTCCTGTCTGGTGAAAAGTTCCTGAGAATTTGATATACAGGTATTATCCACAGGTTGACTTGGCGAGCACTGCTCCCCACTGATCATTATGTCATCCTCTTACATGGTACACATGTTCCTTCCAATGTATTGCCTGTGATCCAGTGCATTCACAGTGTGAGTGGATGGGAGCTCACACCCTTTCCCAGGACTGAAATCTCAAATCTTATCTAAGATTACACATAGAAAACTGCTATGCCCTCTTCTAGATTTTTCCACTTGTCTGAATGTTTAACCTCTTCTCACAGATCTAGAATGGCAGTGAGAAGTATAAGCAATTACTAAATCCATGCTGATTAGCTATGATAGTACATTATATTAATTTTTTCAAGCTATTCATCTTATGCTTAAGCTATGCTAATTTTAGTGCTCCTAAATATGCTTTAAATATTAAAATGCTTATTAAATTCCCCACCTCATTTCAGATCATATAAACTGTGAAGAAAAGGTAAAAATCATATTCCACTAACACCACAACCCTTCTCTAATGGAGGCCTTCCATAGTAGTTTGGATTATTATTCCCAACTCTCTATTCCCTCCGTGTAATGGGATTATAAATACAAAGGCTTTGCCATTTCATTTGGCAATAGAGTTCTTAAAGTAAACATCTCTACCCAAATGACTCTAGACCTAGTGTTGTGACTTGTTTTAACCAAAAGAAGGTGAATAGGAGAGACAGTGTATCTGTTAGGAACACAGGTTTTAAGAAGCATAGCAAGTGTCTTTCTTTTTTTAAATTTAATTTATTTTGATTCATTGTACACAAATAGAGTACAACTGTTGTTTCTCTGGTTGTGCATGAAGTAGAGTCACACCAGTTGCATAATCATACATGTACATAGGGTAGTGATACTTGTCTCATTCTGTTATCCCCCCCACACTCTGTCCCCGCCCCTCTTTTTCCTGTATGCAACCCATCCTTCCTCCATTCTTGCCTCCCTCCCACCCCCCATTATGTATCATCACAGTATAGCAAGTTTCTACCAGCAACTACTGTGCTTCTATCATTCACCATGCAAAAAGCAGGTCTCAGATGTCTGCTATTATTTAGCATAAGGTCCATACACAAGGAGTAGGCATGAAAAAGACCCAAAGCCAGAATCTGAGTCCAATGGACCTAGCAAAGCAAAGCCAACCAGCAGGCCCATAGACAATAGATAAAGGAGCATTTTTGTTAGCTACTAAAATATTGGGATTATTTGTTATCACAGCTAAAAATGACTAATACATCCTCCAAACCAATAAGTTATTCTGTACTTCATAAAGACATGGAACGCCTGTCCATCTCTGCTACTAACACAAACAACCAAAGGTACCCATCATCAAAATATGCAATACCACTTCAGATCATTTGAAAATAGCATTCTATTTCATCCTCCTGCATAACTACAGGAGAAGTAGCTCTGGCAATCATCTCAGAATTCTCAGCTTAAGTTTTTCTCCTTTCAACCTCTATGGAAAAGAAAAATGACAACAGTTTTATTTTGTGAAGGCTTTTGACACACTCTATTGTTTGGGATGGTTCACAATCCCCAACAGTGAAGCTATCAGTCTTTTATTTGCTTCCCACCATATGTGAGAAATATTTGTAGCTGTTATAGTCAGTCTTGAAATAAGTACACAGTGTAAGGATACTATATGTTACCCAGTGATCAAAATGAGACAAAGAAATGAATAAAAAGCAAGAAATGACTGAAGCCCCCATAAGATGGTTGATCTGATGACCCTAGGAAGTGGGCAGAGAATACCCTGTCTTGACAATGATTTTTCAGCCTTCTTAATCCAACTGTTCTTCATAATATTAAGCTGTCATCAAGTTTCTCAATCTGAATTTCCCCCTTTTTTCCCTATTTTGTTTCTCTATTTCTTTTATACAAGATTGAATAATATTGAGCTGCTTTCACCCTAAGAAGCTGTGAATTGCTGGGTTCTGTTTAGTTCCTGGTATAATTGGAAACAATTGAATTTGAATAGCAATTTGGTTTTCACATCTTTTATTTATTAACGTTCTTCAAAATATAGAAAGAAAAAAGGTAAAAACAGTTTTACATAATATAGAGAGTGTCAAGAACAGAAAAAAATAAGGACAAAGAAAAAATAGAAATGGAATGAAAATATGGGTTTAGTTCTGTCTAAGAGTTTCGGTTTTTACATCTGTTTGTGACTAATGTTTATGTCTCATATAAAGTAATACTAATCCATGAACATTTTTTGTATAGGATTTATGCATTTAATAAATAGATCTAGTAATTATGTAACCAATGTTCTGAAAGAAGTACAATGTTTGCTCTGGTATCTACTTAAAATATAAGGATAACACCAGGCATGGTGGCACATACTTGTAATCCCAGCAAATCAGGAGGCTGTGACAGAAGGATTTCAAGTTCAAGTCCAGCCTCAGCAACTTAGCAAGACCCTATCTCAAAAATAAAATATGCAAAGGGCTGGGGATGTGGTTTAGTTGTAGAACACCTGTGGGTTCAATTCCTAGTACCAAAAAAGGTAAGATAACAAACGAGTATATATTATGATTTGCAGAAGTACCATATATAAATGGTTGGATATCAGCATACATAGAGCTCACATTTTCTCTGTTCCTATCACACACGGGTGTGTTGAGTTTTTATGAGTGCATTTTTCTGCACATATATCATTCTTCAATAAAAATTGCTTTTCCTAGCCGGGCGTGGTGGCGCACGCCTGTAATCCAAGCGACTTGGGAGGCTGAGTCAGGAGGATCGCGAGTTCAAAGCCAGCCTCAGCAACTTAGCGAGGCCCTTAGCAACTCAGTGAGACCCTGTCTCTAAATAAAATACAAAATAGGGCTGGGGATGTGGCTCAGTAGCTGAATGTCCCTGAGTTCAATCCCTGGTTCCAAAAAAGAAAAAAAAATTGCTTTTTCTAAATAAAACTAGAAAGTCAGGATTTATAATAAATACATTTATAAACCATTTATACAGTGGTCAAAAACAAGGAGAAAATTAGCCCTTCCCCCCCCAAAAAAACCCAGAAGGTTTAATAATTTGCTATCTAGAAAAAGTCCTTTCTATACCATACAGTTCTCTCTTGAGTACAAAGGATAGACACACTGGTATGTATTATCCAAGGCACATGTGGTATTTGCCAGCTCCTACCTACCAGGTTTGAAAACCTTAAAGTGGCTCTTTCCTCCTGGGCAGGATATCTGCAATCCTGGTTACTCTTCTTGGTGGTTCAGGGATCAGAGTCTTATGCTAAAGTTCAAGGGTTCAAGTCACAGTTCCACTGCTACATAGCTATGAAATCTTGGGCAAGTATTTAACTCATTCTCAGTTTTAAATCGTCAATAAAATGAGAACACTAATAGTACCTACAGCTCAGGGAATTATTACAAAGGATTTTGTGCCTGGCAGCTAAGATGTGTTCAATACATGCTAATTATCACCATAAATTCTATGATAATTGTTTAATATATAAGCCATGAATAACGAGAAAAGAAAAAACATCTATTTATGCCCGAACTGCCTTTCCATAAAAATAGAAACTAAATTACCCAAGTGTTCATAGAAGTGTACTGATGTTTGCAACTCACTTTAAAATGCAGCCCCCCCAAAATTAGCTGAATTGGTGGATGGATAGCAGGACCAATAGATAGACAGGTATGTGATAGAATAAATGTATTGAAATGATCATTGTATCATCTAGGTGACAGGTATGTGGGTGTTCATAGGACAATTTTTCAATTTTCTGTATATAAATGTTGGAAGAACAAAAAAATCAGAAAAAAGTAATGGCATAAATATTTAAATTATGTATGATTACTAAGTATTAGGAGAGACCCTGTGCTATACAACTTCAAGTTCATTATAAACACCTAATTATGGATTTGTTTTTGTCTTTCTAGACTTTTCAGTTTTTCTTCATAGTTTCAGGAAAAACTGTACTTTCAAGCTATATACTTCTATCTTGTTAGATGTTTCAATGAATGCTTCTTTCTCATTTTGTTTTTAAGCAGATTTTGTGTTCAAAGCCTTCTTCTTCCACAAAGTTATAAGAGCCATGAGGCCCACCCTGGCTTGTTTTACCCCAAAGAAAATAAGAGAAGGAATGTAGGGACCCTTATCTTTTAATAGTCCAATGGTTATGATCCAATTATCCCAGAGATCTAAGTTATTCTTATTTTATCCATCCCTTAAATTAGGCAAATTCTAAGGCTATTTAATTGCAGGAGTGCATTAATTCTCCATAGAGAAATGAGGTTTTCTTTGTTCAAAATTCTACTCATTGTTTGTTATCCCTTTTTATGAAGAGCTTCTTGTTTGGCCCATTAGTGTCTAGACCAACAAAAGAGGGGAAAAAAACCTCTGGCAGACACAGTTGGCTTGCCTGCCCCACAGACCTCCCCCACCTTTTTTGCTTATGGGCTCATAAAACTATATACAGGCCAAAAATTTAAACGGAGGCATAGTGAAAATTAGGGGGGTTTTACTTGATTCCCCATTTCTTCTAATTAAAATAAAGTCATTGAAAGCTGAGCACATGATCATTTATAGAAGCTACAGTAGTTGTAAAACATGTCCACAAATTCTTTGACTATCCTCCCTTCAAGAGATAGGATTGAGGTGCTGGACAAAAAAATGAGGAAGCTAAGAAAGTGACTCTCTGATTTTTCCAACATCTTTAGTAAGAAATCTACAATGGAAAAAAGTCTGGGAATGGCTGCAAGGTAGTCATCCAGAACAGTTTGCCACAAATATCTTCATAATAAATACAAAATTAAATAACTATCTTATTGTTAGAGGGATAGGGAAAATATATTTATTTTCTGATTGCCTACCAGATGGTCATTTTGAGGACTAGTAATTTACCAACACATGAAAACAATTTTTCAGTAATTGAAACAAAATTATTTTGGTACAGATTTTTATTGAAGCTTTGACAAAATGCCACTCCTGTTATTCTTTTTTGTGCTTTTGTCTTTATTTCTTTTAACTGAGGTACTGCATACATACAATATAGAATGTGCCCTGATTTCAAGCGTGCAGATCAATACACTGTGACATGTATACATCTGGGTCACCACCACCAAGCCAAATCTGGAATATTTCTAGTACCCCAAAAGCTCTTTCATGCTTAGTCAATACTCACCCTCAAAGATAACTATTATTCTGGCTTCTACCACCATTTAATAGTTTGGCCTGTTCTTAAACTTAGCAATGAACCATACAATCAGTACATTTTTACAGCTGACTTCTTCCATAATGTCTATGAGAATCAGTAGTTTGGTTCTGACTCAGCAGTATTTCTTTTTTATATAACTTTATTTTATTGTTTTTTATGTGGTGCTGAGGATAGAACCCAGTGCCTCACGTGCTAGGCAAGTGCTCTACCACTGAGCTACAACCCCAGCCCCTGAGTCATACTTCATTGTATGTATATGCTATATTTATCTGTTCTTCTATTAATGGACATTTAGGGGTTTTTTTCCAATTGGTACTACCATAAATAAGGCCTCAATAAACATTCTTGCAATGCTTGTCTTTTGACAGACGTGGACACTCGTTTCTCTTAGGTATGTAGCTAGAAGTGGAATTTCTGGATCATAGGGTATGTGTATATTTGGTCTAGTAAATACTGCTGAACTATTTTTCAAAGTGGCTATATTCCCCTGTTTGCAGTGTCCAAGAGAAGGCATTAATATTTCCCCTGACACTACTACCTCTTCTCACCAATCCAGTACCTCTAAAGAGAAGTCTAACAATGTGATATTTCCTCCCTGCCTGACCCCACACCTTTCTATCAGCCTGTCTCTGCTCCTCTAATTACTAAGGCCAGCTTAAAAGAACTTAGACTAAGTGAGTATGGCTCTCGTGACCTAATAAAATCTAAGCAGGGGGCTGGGGTTGTGGCTCAGTGGTAGAGCGCTTGCCTAGCATGTGTGAGGCACTGGGTTCAATTCTAAGCACCACATGTAGATAAAATAAAGGTCCATTGACAACTACAAAATTTTAAAAAATATATATAAAAAATTCTAAGCAGTAAGGACAAATGATTTTAGGCACATTTTAATTCTTATTTCATAAATATGAGTAACTTCATTTTTCCCGTCACTTCCTGCCTTTGCAGTTTAAAGAAACAAGTGCAACTAAATGATGGGCACCTGGTGAAAATAAATGAGTGAAGTTCCTTAGGCTTCCTGGGGACAGGAAGGACGATGGGAGGAAACTGTTGCAGAAATGTAATCATTATTGTAATCTGCAGACAGTGCTATGAATAAGTCATAATTATTTCACAATCTGAGTTAATGCTGCGATGCTTTCTCTTGCCATGTCAATGTGTGCATGTGCATACGAAGACCCACAGAGCTGCTGCAATGCTCAACACCTCAAGCTCCTGTTGAAATTGTGTGTTGACCTTATCCTCCAGGAAAACATGCAAAACCCTCAGGTGTGGGCAGGGGGAGCAATTTTACCCACACTGGCCTCACTTTTCCCTATTCAAATCCCTGATGCTTTCTTGTACGAAAACCATCACATTCAATTGGAATAATGACCTATTTATGTTGAAGCTAGTGGGGGGTATTTCTGACATTTATGCAGGTGTGTTCTTAATTTAAACCTAAACAAATCTCAGAAAAAGTCACATTCTTGTGCATATGGATGCTCCTAACCTAATCTTCATTCCATTCTTGTGAGTTGTCAGAGAATATTCTCCTTCATAGAGAAGAAAAGAAAACTGGAGAGATAAGATAATGAGAATGAAATTTGGAAAACTCATGTGTTCACAAAATGGTTTTAAGTATGCTAAATGGATGCGAGCAGTTTCAGTCTAGACCAGCTATTTTCTTGTTCCCAGATATTTTTTAATAGAACACATCAGGAGGCAATGCTAAACCAAGGATGTGTGTGGTGATTTCTGACAGATTAAGTGCTCCCTGAGATCAAAGGTCAGGGTTCTCTCAGATGCTCCGTCTCTTAGCATCAAGACTTGGTCTGACACACAGTCCTTATTGGGCCCTATACCAATTAAATGAGAACCTCTGAGGGACATGGGGTCCAGGCATTGGCAGCTTATTCAAGCTCTCTGGGAGATTCTAACATACAGCCAGATAAGAGAACTACTGCAGTCCAATCTGCCTTGTACCATGGTCATTAAGAGGAAAGCCACATCACCTAAATTGTGTTAATCACATTCAAGATATTTCCAATGTGATTAGCTTGATTCTTAACTGCACTGATCAAAGGATAGGAGAGAGGGAAATGCTAGCTTTCACCGAAGCAAAACATAAAACAGGTTTATTTCACCAAAGTTGTGCTTCATCCAAAGAGACAGAAAGGAAACAAAAAAGGGGAAATTAGAAAGAGGATAACAGCAATTTATTGATTGTACAGGGCCAACCAAGCTTCTCAGAGGGGGTATAATAGAAGTTCTCAGGGCTCATTCCAGTGTTTGCCATCTTCTCAAGGTACAAAGGTCTAATGTAGGGACCTGAAAGAACTCTGATCTAGGCTGGAAAGAGCTTAAGCCCTGATCAATCTGAGGCCATGTGTCTTCAGAGACCAGCACATCCCTCTACACAGGAGTCTATTTGTATGTGTTGACACACTTTTTTGTTTTCTTTTCCTTTCCAGTATTGGGAATTGCACCCAGGGCTTCACACATGCTAGGCAAGTGTTCTACCAATGAGCTACATCCCCAGCCCAACACACTTTATCACTAAAGTAGTGAGGGTTGTTAAGCCTTGGCACCAGAGACATGAGAGGTGGTAGGGAAAATGGAGAATGTCCTGGTACTCATTCTACAATGAGCTCCAATAGGCAGTCTGAACTCCAATCAAGAAAAGTGTAGGGGATGCGGTGTAACTCAGTGGTAGAGGACTTGTCCTCAGTTCTATCCCCAGCACCAAAAGTCAAGGGGCAAGCACAGAGACAGAGACAGGAATAGCATCATGTATCTGTAGTCCCAGTTACTCATAAAGCTGAGGCAGAAGAATTGCTTGAATCCAGGAGTTTGAGGCCAGCCTGGGAAATATAGCAAAATCCAATCTCAAAAAAAGAAAAAAGGAGAAGAAGTATAGGGGAAAACTGAAAGAACCATTTTCACTAAAGATTCTGAGGCCAGACTTGGGAGGAACAAAAGCAGTTCTTTGGTCTCTCCAGTGATAAAACACAATGAAGCACTGGAAAAAAAAGGGTTATCTTTGTACTCTATAAGGCCCTACCATGGTTCCTGAGGATGAGTGCCTTGGCAAGCTTCAGGACAGCGGTTTGACATTCAAAGGCAACATGGTGGCAATCGAAGGCAAAATGAAGCAGCATCATGAACAAAAGTCATCAAAAAGGAAACCATGGAATACAAGAAAAACAACCTGGCTACTGTTGTATAATGGTTCCTAAGCACATGCAAGCCTCTTCCTAATGACTAACAAAATTTATTTTATTTTATTTTTTGGGGGGGTACCAGGGATTGAACTCAAGGACACTTGGCCACTGAGCCATATCCCCAGCCCTATTTTGTATTTTATTTAGAGACAGGGTCTCACTGAGTTGCTTAGGGCCTCACTAAGTTGTTGAGCTGGCTTTGAACTCGCGATCCTCCTGCCTCAGCCTCCCAAGTCAGTGGAATTACAGCATGCGCCACCACACCCGGCTCAACAAAAATTATTTTAGAGAAGAAGGAGCTTTATGAAAACTGGAAATCCTCTGTGAACTAGAAAATCTTGATTCCTACTATTTATACAATTCCACCTGCGTATAAGAAAGTGCAACTCAGGGATGTTCACATCACAGCAATTTATTGAGAGATAATGAAAAGAAAATGGACCTGTTTTCTCTTAAAATTTCCCATTTATGATAAATTAATAAAGACTTGTGAATAACAGAAGGCTGTGTAGCAAGGGAGGTCATACTATTGTAAAATTCCTCAGGCTAGAATCAAATAATTTGTACCATGTATCCTAAAGAAATTGATTTTTCTCTTTCAATATAATACCTAATAGAAACCTCTGGATTGATCGCCAAATAAATCAAAGTTTTCCCTACACAAAGTCCATTAGTATATAAGGGCACAGAATCAGAACAGAACAGATGAGGGGGACAAGCTATCTTGAGGGGTGGGGCATAAGATATTGCTATACTGTGGTCACATTCTTGAGTTCATGCCTATCTTTCAAGAAAGCAAATTCTTTCCAGAAGTGGAACAACTCAGAAAATAAAAAGTGAAAAAGATCCAAGATCCAGAGACAACAAATGGCTCATGATAAACTCCTTGTTTCTCATTGTTAGACTTTCAGTTCTCATAAAATAAGCCACCCACATTGGGCTCTGTGTGTTCCCCAAATACAGTGGCCTCTGCTGGACACACATTTTAAAATGTGGCCTCACAAAGTGAATCCTGAGGGGCTAATCAGCTCATAAAAATGCTAGCAAACCACTGCAGGTTAGAGAGCAAATTCCAGACACTGAATCTAACTCTCAAGGTCTCCACTTAATAATTTCCACTAAATACAATTTAGACACTACTCGTGGTGTTCATAACAGGGCCATCAGTGCCACAATTGAAGTTAAAGTTAAAAGGGGAAAAAACTACCTTTTTTCCCTACTGAGTTTCCCTTTTCTCTCTCCTTCCTTAAAGATGCAGATATTTTCAAATTTTTGGCACTTTATCATAGTAGAGGAAAGAGGTATCCATTTGAAAACAAAGAAATCACAGTAATGAGAAAATACAAATAAACAACCAAAGCTTTACTCTAACATTATGCTTGGGGTCTAGGCCATAGGACCACCTCGTAGGTAAAATTGCTTTATACCTGGTTGTTAGCATGCCTTGATAATTAGAATCCTTTGGATGAAGTCCAAGACAGAATTCCATACCCAATTCTATCTTAATATTCAGAACACTACAGAAGGGCCAATTTGTTTCCCAAAACAAAGATAAGAGCCACCCAGGGGCTCTACTTTCTAAATGAAAATCATATTTAATAACCCCCAGCACCATTTGTATGGGCCAAAATATTGCTGCTATCCCATTGAGATTTACATTATGGATAGCAGCAAATGGGAACTCAGGTACAGCTTTGTCATTAGGTGGGTTTATGCTCAAAATACTAGTACAGAGCTCTCATTCCTAGAATGGAGAGCATCGCTGAGGCTTGAAGTCTAAAAAGGGTCTCTCTCTTTGCCCTAAATCAAAACATGACACAAGAGACAAAAAGATGGCCTGGCTTCCAATACCATATGCAAGAAGACCAGCTCTGGTGTGTGTAAGGAAGAGGCAGAAGAGTGCAAATATGCTACCTGAGCTTTGTGGGGGAAAAGTAAGGAGAAAAAGTCACATGCCTGTGTCTGACCTTTGAATTCAAGGACCCCAGCTGTTGGCATGCATGAAACATCCTGGCCAACCTTGAGGATCTAGGCAAGTCAAAGATTTATCTATAGAAGAGTTTCCATTCACCCGAAAAATCCATCAATAAAGGGGAAAATGAGAAGTATGTCAATGAGCATGCTGGTAGTACGAAATCTGCCATATCAAGCTGACAGAGCTAGCTAAAGGGGCCAGAAGTACTGAGGCATCAGAGTTCAAATTCTTTGCCAAGTTAGTTCTCCTGAGCCTCTATTTCATCATCTGTAAAATGAAACTGATAACATCACCTACCTCATATGGGTTAAATGAGTTAAAACATGAAACAGAACTATGCCAGGTATGCAACAGTCTCCGTGGGCTATTATTATTCACAATTTTTTCAGATGGTTTGAAATTATCACCTGTAAAGCTGGAAATGGATTACAGATTAAAAACAGGACATTTTAAACAAAAACTCAGTGATGGGGGTGATGAAATTGATTGGGCTACAGATGAAATAGCATATTGGAATCAAATGAATCTTTCTCCAGCAATTGGCAGTACATAAAATGAAAATAATGTACCTAAAATGCTCTCACAATGCCATTTAAAGGCAGGATAAAATGGTGGCTGAATTTGTTATAGGCACTAAGCTTTTATCATGTTAAAACAGAACACGAGTCATCAGCATAGTTGAAGCAGTGAAATTTTTCAAAATAGTTCTGCAGCACTTGCCAAGTTACAACATCATTTTGAAACAACACACAGTAAGCATAAAAATAAGGCTCTTAGTTCTTTCAGCATAAATTAAACAGCTTAATGTTATTGGAAAAATTATGCAAACAAAATTTAAATCTGATTATGTAAGTATACGTAGGATCTTTCAAAAGCTAGATGCCACTATGCATATAAAGAAAAGCTTATTAGGAAGAAGTAGACAATTCAATAGAAAAATGTGCAAAAGACTTGATCAGACACTTCACAAAAGAGAACATCCAAAGAGTGTATTAAAATAGGGATAGGCCCCCACTTAGTTATCAAGGTAATACAACATAAAACTACAATGCCATTTCACTATACATCAACAAAAGAGCTAAAATTAAAAAGACAGATAATACCAAGTGCTGACAAGCATATGGAACAACTATTCTGCTACATTTCTGGGGGAAGAGAAAATTGGTTCAGACACTTTGAAAAATTGTCAGTATCTACAGAAATTGAACATAAGCATTCCCTGAAGCCATAATTCCATGCTTTGTTCCAAACACAACTTATATGCACACAAACATCTGCTTAAAGACATATCGAAGAATGTTTACAGCAGCACTATACATAATAGTCCCAAATCAGAGATGGCCAAATGCCCATCAACAGAAGAATGGATAAGAACATTGTGGTATACTCACACAATGGAATGCTATCCAGTAAGGAGAAGGAATGAACTATAAGTACTTAAAACAACCTGGTAAATCTAATGGACAAAATGCTGAGAGAAAGAACTCAGCCACAGAAGAGCATGAACTGTATAATTCTATTTATATGAAGTCCAAAAGCAGGCAAAGCTAATCCATGTCAGGATAGAAGGGGTAGATACTGAGCAGCACAAAGGGCATCTTGGATTCAGGTACACTGGCTTGTTTGCATTAAGAAAATTCATCAAGCTTTTCAGTTTTGATCTGTACAATTTTCTATATATATGGAATATTTCAATTCAAAAGTTCAAGAATTTAATAGTGTTGGGGAGGGAGGAATGGAGAGAGGATGGTTAGTAGGTATAGGGATACAGTTGTATAGAAGGAATAACATCTAGTGCTCTATAATACAGTAACACAGTAGGACAACTATGGTTGATAACAATTGAATATTTCAAAATAACTAGGTCAGGTCTAGGATGGTTATGAGTCCACACTCTAGCCAGTGGGGAGATAGAAAGGGCCAACAAGACAACACACCTATTCCCCTTACAGGCATAACCCAGAAGAGGTATGTAAAATTTCCATTCACACCCCAGAATGAAAATGAGTCACATGGTCATACTTGGCTGAAAAGGATGCTGGGAAATGTGGTCTTTGGTTATGTGGTCATAGGTCCAGCTAAAACTCTGATGTTCCATTTAAATGTTCTCATCCTGAGAAAAGGATACATGTCTGAGGTGATAAATATGCCAGTTGTCCCAATCTGATCATTATATATTGTATACATGTATTGAAATGTGACAGCAAACCCCAGAAATATGTATAATTACTATGTATCAATTAAAAATAAACACGTATTTTAAAATAATAAAAAGAAAAAATACAATCTTAAATGCTTCATAAATTCTGATCTACTTATATTGTAACACAGATTAAAGTTCCATGAAGGGAAGAGATATTCATCTCTTTCAATCACTGATGGGCCCTAATCACCTAGAATAATTCCTGATATATAGTAGGTGCTCAGCTGATATTACTGTATGAATGGAAGATAAACAAAGTGCACCAAATGTATCATTAGTACCATTATCTGAAACAGATGGAACAGAATCCAAGAGCATGCATATAGATTATTTGTTCAAGGGCATGTGCATTTTTTTCTGTTTGCCCTTTTTTATATGTTCTGCCAGACAACCACGAAGAAGACTTGTAGTATAGAAGCCCATTATCACTTATTCAATAGGAATAGTCTTTAAATATGTTGATAAGTTTTGATTTATTACCAAAAATTAATAATAAAGGAATGACAGCCATGCATAGTGGTTTGTGCCTGTAATCCCAGTAACTTGGGAGGCCAAGGCAGGAGAGTTGCAAATTTGAGGCCAGCCTCAGCAATTTAGCCAGGCCCTAAGCAATCCAGTGAGACTCTGTCTCAAAATAAAAATAAAAAGGGTTGGAGATGTAGCTCAATGATAAGGCACCTCTGGGTTCAATCCCCTTTGCCACTAATAATTACAAGAGTAACAGGCACTGTACTGAGTAAACTGGAGAAGCAGCACCTTCTATCAATCCTGATCCCATAATACTTCCAACTATAGTACCTTTCATTCTATTTAGATAAGCTCTAAGCATTCTTAACATGTCAGTGTCTTTCAAAATAGGGTTGAATAATGCCATGCAAACTGTTGGTTTTTATTAAGGAGCATTGCTTAAATTACATATATTTCAGAGTTGCTTACAATAATATGGGGAGCAAGTATCATAATGTTTTTATAGTGAAGGCCAATGGCTATCTCCAGGCAAGGTGCTAGCACCAATTCTTTTTTTTAAGATACTGGGAATTAAACCCAGTGCACTCAACCACTGCGCTACATCAGAATCACTGAGCTACAATAGAAAGTCTTTGCACTTTCTATTATTCTTTAATTTAATTTTCTTTTTCTTGTGGTGCTGGGGATTGAACCCAGGGCCTTGTGCTTGCAAAGGAGGCGCTCTACCAACTGAGCTATATCCCCAGCCCTTCTTTAATTTTATTTTTATTGGTACATTATCATTATAGTTAATAGTGGGATTCATTATGTCATATTTGTACATGCCATGTCATAATTTGATTAATCACCTTCCCCAGTACCTTCCCTTTCCTTCCCTTCTCCTTATGTTTCTAAGGTCGACCATGAATTTGCAACCCTCTTTCCTCAGCTTCCAGAATCACTGTGATTATGAGTGTGTGCCACGATGCCCAACTGCTAGCACCAATTCTTAAAACAAGAAACCACTATTTTTTAATAAATGAATTTATTGCAGAAGCAGATTTCTAATTTCTCCTTCTTCCTTTAATAATGGAACACCCAGAGTTTTAGCTGGACCTATGACCATGTAGCCAAAGACCACATTTCCCGGCGTCTTTTTCAGGCAAGTATGACCATGTGACTCATTTTCATTCTGGAGTGTGAATGGAAATGTTACATACCTCTTCTGGGTTTTGCCTGTAAAGGGAATAGGTGTGTTGTCCTGTTGGCCCTTTCCATCTTCCCACTGGCTCGAGTGTGGACTCAGAACCATCCTAGACCCTGACCAGGAAGCCCAACTGATGAGGCTGGTAGAGCTACAAGACAGAATGTGCCTGAACCTCTGAATGACCTAATGGAACAGAACCACCACACCATCCCAATCCTGAATTGTCTTCCTCGGAATCATTACATGAAAGAGAAATAAATTTCTACCTCGTTTAAGCCAAAATATTATGGGGTCTTTTTTTTATGGAAGCTTAAACTAAGCCCTACAAATATAAAAGCTTTTGTATAGCATATAGTCAAAGCAAAGAATGAAAATTTATGTTTATAAACTAAAATACCTCTGAAATAGAATATACTACACAAACTTACATAACTTTTTTTTCTTGTTTCTCCAACCCCCGAGTATGATAGGCAAAATATTGCTCCCCACCCCAGATTTCTATATGCTAATCTCTGGAATTTATGTATGTTACTTTGCATGTCAAAACAGTCTTTGCAACATGTAATTAAGGATATTGAGATGGGAAAATTATCCTGGATTATCCAGGTGGGCCCAATCCCCAATAAGGAGTCCTTGTAAGAGGGAGGCAAGAAAACCAGAATCAGAGGAGACGTGAGAACAGAAGAAGATGATGGAGTGATGGACTATGAAGATGGAAGAAGGGACCATAAGCCAAGGAATACAAATGTCTGCTAGAGAAATGCAAATTAAAACTACACTGAGATTCCATCTCACTCCAGTCAGAATGGCACTTATCAAGAACACAAGTAACAATAAATGTTGGTGAGGATGTTGGGAAAAAGGTACACTTAAACATTGCTGGTGGGACTATAAATTGGTACAACCACTCTGGAAAGCAGTATGAAGCTTCCTCAGAAAACTTGGAATGGAACAACCATTGGGACCCAATTATTCCACTCCTCTGTATATACCCAAAAGACTTAAAATCAGCATACAAGAGTGACACAGTCACATTGACGTTTATGGCAGTTCCATTCACAATAGCAAAGCTGTGGAACCAACCTAGGTGTCTTTCAACCTATGAATGGATAAAGAAAATGTGGCACATATACATAATGGAATATTACTCGGCCATAAAGAAGAATGAAATCATGGCATTTGCTGGTAAATGAATGGAACTGGAAACTATCATGCTAAGTGAAATAAGCCAATCCCAAAAAAAAAAAAAAAAAAAAAAAACAAAGGCTGAATGTTCGCCCTGATATACAGATGCTAACATACAATAAGGGGGGAAAAATAGAAGTTCACTCTATTAGACTAAGGGAAATGAAAGGAAGGGAGGGGGTAGGAATAAGAAAGACAGTAGAATGAATTGGACATAACCTTCCTATGTTCATATATGAATACATAACCAGTGTAACTCCACATCATGTACAACCACAAGAATACGAAGTTATACTCCATGATGTATAATATGTCAAAATACATTCTTCTGTTAAGTATATCTAAAAAGAACAGTTTTTTTAAAATGTCTTCTAGAAATTATAAAAGGTAAGGACACCTTTTCTCTTTTTGTTGTTTTAGATATACATTGCATGTGTACTTTGCCATATTATACATACATGGGGTGCAACCCATTACAATTTTGATCCCATTCTTGTGGTTTAACATGATGTGGAGTTATACTGGTCATGTATTCATATATGAGCATAGAAAAGTTATGTCTGATTCATTCTACTGTCTTTCCTATTCCCATCCCCAGGACACCTATTCTCTCTGTCCCAGGGCAAGCAAAAGAAACACAGCCCTGATGACAACTTGATTTTAGCCCCACAAAATTCAGGTCATAATTCTGGCCTCTAGAACTATAAATTTATATTGTTTTTAGCCTCTAGTGTCATAATTTGGTACAACAGCATTAAGAAGCTACTACATGGGTTGGGAATATAGCTCAGTTGGTAGACTGCTTGCCTTGTTTGAACAAGGGCCGGGGCTCAATCCTCGGTACCAGACAAAAAGAAGCTAATACAGTAATTGCCACTTATCCATAGGTAGGGATACATTCCAAGATCCTTCAGTGGCTACCTGATATACCAAATCCTATATACACTGTTTCTTTTTTCTTATACAAACATAACTAAAATACGGTTTCATTTGTAATTTAGGCACAGTAAGAGATTAAAAACAATAATAATATAGAACAATTATAACAATATTCTGTAATAAAATTGCCTGCCTCATTGCTCTTGAACTCTGGGACCACTGCTAGGTACAATAAGGGGTTGTTTTTTTTTATGCAGTACTGAGGATTGAACCCAGGGTTGCTCTACCACTAAGTTATTTCCCCAGCCCTTTTTATTTTGAGACAGGGTCTCACTAAGTACCTGAGGCTGGCCTTGAATTTGTGATCTTTGTGCATTGGCCTCCTCAGTAGCTAGGATTATAGGCATGTGCCCCTGATTAGGTAAAATAAGGGTTACTTGAACACAAACACTGTGATATTGCAACAGCTGATCTGGTAACCAAAACAGCTACTATGTGACTAAATTGAGATTTTTATAGTGCTACTGAGAATGATGCACAATTTAAAATGTATGCGTTGTTTATTTCTGGAATTTTCCATTTAATATTTTTGGAACACAGTTGATCCTGGGAATTGAAACCATAAAAGTGAAAGCATGGATAAAGGGGCTACTGAATACCTTTCCATTTAATGAACCTTGTTTCAGTTTTTCAAATATGTCAGGTACTTTCATGCCATAGAACTACCATTCATCTGCTTCCCCTATCTGAAATGCTCTTCTCTCAAATTTTGGCAGTTTCCTTCTTGCCATCAGGAATCACCTTAAATGTCTCTTCAGAGAGGCCTTCCTTGTCCATCTAACCTAAAGCAGTCACCCTTTTTATTCTCTCATGGTATCCTGATCTTTTGTATCATAAAAAAAACATAGTTTTATGGGTTGTTTACTTATTTGTTATCCATCAACCCTGCAAAGTATGAGTTCCATGAGGCTGAGGATCGTGTCTGTTTTCTTCATTATTTCTGAATTGTTGACCTGGAATGAGATAGCCCATAAATATTTACTAAAAAGATGTTTAATATTCTGAGAAACTAGTTTAGCAATACAGAGTTACATTGTTACCAACTCCAAAAATTGCAGATAAATGTCAAAAATGAAACTGAAACAAATTACAGAATCCTAAAATAGAACAAAATGTAGAGCTGAGTGGGGTGATTTACACCTGTAATCCCAGCTTCTCAGGAGGCTGAGGCAAGACAATCACAAGTTGGACACCAGTCTTGGCAACTTAGTGAGACCCTCTCAAAATAAAAACTAAAAAGAGCTGGGGTTGCGATTCAGTGGTAGAATGCTCCTGTGTTCAATCCCCAGTACAGAAAAAAAGAAACAATGTACTTGGTGGGTCTGAAAGTTTAAGAAAATATCTTACAAATAAAGGGACAGTGAAAGGTTAAAGATTCTTCTAAGTAACGTCACAAATTGTGTCACAATATAAGATTCACATTTTAATTGGCTAGAAACCCTTTCACTGAGTCTCCAAATTGTACATTTAACTCTTTGAAAAAAAGAAAAGAAGCTTTTAGGTATTGGTAAAGATTAATTTTGGAACTAAAATGTCTCATAATTCCTCTCTCATGATTCTAGATGAATTTATATTCAGATGAGTCATAAGACTTCATGGCAAACTACTATGAATTGTTACCATTGGCAACTATTTATCTATATGAGTTAAGCTTTTATATACTATACAGCCAAAGCAAAGAATGAGAGTAAATTGGCTACCAAAAGCAGAGTCTCGAAGGCATATTTACACACTCATGTTCACAGCATCAGTATTCACAATAACAAAAAGGGGAAAGCAACCCAAGTGTCTATCAATTTATGACTGGAAAAGCAAAATGTAGTCTATACATGCAATTCAGTCTTTAAGAGGAAGGAAATTCTGACACCTGCTACAATACTGATAAACCTTGAGAACATTATGCTAAGTGAAATAAGCTAGTCACAAAAGAACAAATACTGTATGATTCCACTTAATATGAGCTATCTAACATAGTAAATACATAGATGCAGTAAGTAGAAGGGTGGTTGCCAGGGGCTATAAGATTCTAGAATCTAGATTTAAAATTGTAGAGCATAAAATCTCAAGTTGGGTTATGCATACACTCAGGAGTATACAAAAAAGCTTTCCAAGTGGTACACGGTGGAAGACAGTTTTAAAATGATTGGTTTCCAGATCCTCAGACATATACTCTTTCCTAAAACTGACCTCCCCAAAGTATATCCGGGTTAGTGGAAGCAGGTCCTTCTTTCTATCTCCCATTTCATAATCTCCCCTTTCAAAATATACAAAAGGAACAATACCAAATAAAATACATACTGACTTTGGTGTTGAGAATGTGAAAGATGTTGATAGCACGGTAACAAATTCTGTTACAACTAAAGTTATTTCAAGTCTTTGCTTTCAATAAAATCGAGAGAGAACCAAATTGAGTTGTCAACTAATAGATAATTAAGAATGATTTTTGATGATAGATTACCATGTGATTCAGGGCATCAAACTAGAAGAGAATCCAGAAAAGTAGGTGACATGCTGTCAACAAAAATTCTTTCCATCTCCAAATTTTTCCAAATAAAAATGAACAAGTTTTCTCAGAACTTACATCTGTAAGAAATGAAAACTGGTAACAATTGATGCCAAATTCTATCTCCTCTTGCAATGAGTAATATTTGTTTTTAATACATAAATTGAAAAGTGTCATCTAGCTCACTGAGAGATTCTTACCCAACATTTTAATCAAATTTTTACCAAAAATTTTCAAATAGTTGTGGATTGAATTATTGTGTAATTTGATTAACTATACAACTCACTTGAATGAATTTACTAACATGTCTCATGGTTTGGGGAATTTTTTTAACATTTCAAGTATACACACACACACACACACACACACACAAAGTTTTGTGGCCAATAAATATGATACAGAGATCAATATAATACTTTATGCATTAGGATAATATTCTGTGGGGAAAATGGAATGTAATTATTACTTCGTAGGGAATGTGTGACAATGAAAATTTTTTAAATAATCTGGGAATTTTCTTAATAGATGATGGGATTATCAAATAACTATAGAATTTAGATTTCATTAAATACTTTAAAGGATAAAATAGCAGTGTTATTCTGAAATGCCAGTATTTACAAATTCTAGAACTGCATCCTTTATAACCACATAAACCTGTAATTAAAATTTTTAAGTGTGAAAAACTAAGTAAGGTGGAATGAGACAGACATCATTACACTATGTGCATGTATGATTACATGAATGGTATGAATCTACATCATGCACAACCATAGAAAGGAAAAGTTGTACCCCATTTGTGTACAATGAATCAAAATGAAGTCTCTAAAAATAAAAATAAATAAATAAGTAAGTAAATAGCAGAAAGATCAGTAGAGTAGAGGGAAGGGAACGAGGGGAAGGAGGAGGGGAGGGGAAGGGAAGTATTAGGAGTAAATTAGAGCAAATTATATTCCATGCTTTTATAATTATGACAATATGAATCCTATTCTCAAGGATAACTAAAAACAGCCAATACATTTTTTTTAAAGTACAAGAAAATATATTGTTTTACAAAATTCTTTTAGGGGCTTGATGGTGAATAAGTTTGAAGACCACAATGCTAAAGCCTATATCTCCATCAAATTCATTCTGTTTGACATGCATAATTATTCAACATTGTGTATGATATTGTCTCTGGAAATTTTATCCCACAAGACTGTTCATCCCCACAACATGAGGATACTGAATCTTTACATTTATTGTATAGATATATACTTATGCATTCTTCAAAATAAAGATAATCTTTAAAAGATTTATTTATAATATCCAACATTTGGCAGTGTGAACTGATATGGCCAGATCTAATTACTAAATCTGTGCTAAATTTATTTGCCTCTTCAAACAGCTTAAATGTAAGATCCAGCCGGGCGCGGTGGCACACGCCTGTAATCCCAGCACTTGGGAGGCTGAGTCAGGAGGATCGCGAGTTCAAAGCCAGCCTCAGCAACTTAGCGAGGCCCTAAGCAACTCAGTGAGACCCTGTCTCTAAATAAAATACAAAATAGGGCTGGGGATGTGGCTCAGTGGTGGAGTGCCCCTGGGTTCAATCCCCAGTACCAAAAAAAAAAAAAGTAAGATCCAAAAGAATGAAACTACTAGAATAAAACTTAGGGGAAATAATTCAGGACATTAGAATGAGTGAGGATTTTTTAAGACCCCAAAAGCACAAGAAATAAAAGCAAATATAGACAAATGAAATTCATCAAACTTAATTTCTTTGCCTCTATTGTATTAATTCTCTCAAATGACTTCGATAAAGAGTCAAAAAACAGTCAGGCACAGTGCCACACACCTGTAATCCCAGAGACTCAGGAGGCTGAGGCAGGAGGACTGCAAGTTCAAAGCCAGCCTCAGTAACTTAGTGAGGCCCTAAGCAACTCAGTGAGACCCTCTAAATAAAATACAAAAATAGGGCTCATTGGTGGAGTGCCCCTGGGTTCAATCCCTAGTACCAAAAAAAAAAAAAAGAGTCAAAAATCTCAGTGGTTAAGGTCATTTCAAACTGATATATCTTCTTCAAATATAGGTCATCTCATAATGAAAGAGGTTTTGAAAGAACTCACATACAAGGTGATACCTTCCTTGCTGAGGAATAATTTTAGGGGAAAACCTCACTTGCATGTGGACATACATGATACATCAAAATTAGTATCTTCTAAATGTTAAACAATAAATATGGATTGTCTTTATAACTACAAAGAAGGATGTATTATTAATAAAGAAGAGCTAATCCAATAGTAATGAGCACACCAAGACCCAAACTGTGATATCTAAACACTACTTCCCAATAAAAGGAACTAGGACTTTTGGGAGAAACAGTGAGAGCAGGAAATATACAAGATGAGACTGGAGCTAGGAGTAGTGGCATACACCTGTAATCACAGCAGCTCAGGAGGCTGAGGCAGGAGGATTGCAAATACAAGACCAACCTCAGCAACTTAGTGAGACCCTGTTTCAAAATAAAAAGCAAAATAAAAAGGGCTGGGAGCTGGCTGCAGTGGCACACACCTACAATCCCAGCAGCTCAGGAAGCTGAGACAGAAAGAAAAAAATTCAACCTCAGCAACTTAGTGAGGCCCTAAGCAACTCAGTGAGACCCTGTCTCTAAATAAAACAAAACAAAACAAAACAAAAAAAGGCTGGGGATGTGGCTCAGTGGTTAAGTGCCCCTGGTTTCAATCCCCACTACCAAAAAAAAAAAAAGAAAGAAAAATGAGCCTGGGTCATTTTGTAAAATCAGGAAGCAAGGAAACTGATAATTCTGCTATTGTGTCAAAAGAATTAGGAAGACAACTTGAAGAGTAGCCTGTTGAACAAAGAGGGGGTCACTTGAATATCAATAAGAGTATTAATGGGAGATCCTGTCTCAGAATCAAAAACAAAATGTTAGCTGGGCACGGTGGCGCACGCCTGTAATCCCAGCGACTTGGGAGGCTGAGGCAGGAGGATCGTGAGTTCAAAGCCAGCCTCAGCAACTTAACGAGGCTCTAAGTAACTCAGTGAGACCCTGTCTCCAAATAAAATACAAAATAGGACTGGGGATGTGGCTCAGTGGTTGAGTGCCCCTGAGTTCAATCCCAGTACCAAAAATAAAAAAAAAAGTGTTCTGGGATGTGGCTCAGTGATTAAGTTCCACTGGGTTCAATCCCCAGTACCCTCACCCCCCAAAATGAGCACAAATGGAAATTGACTTAAATATATCAAACATTTGAAAAATCTGTCAGTTAAATTGCTCAAATAAAAAACAAAAAATTAGTTATACTCCCATTGGTCACCTTTGTTAAAATCTGAGAGAACCAATCCATCTATAAGAAATCCATCTACTGCCATGTATACCTAAAAAGAAAAAAATATTTAAAAATAGAAAAAAAAAGAATAACTGTGAAATGCTAAACAATTTAGATATCTATCAATCTAACATCCATCATTTTATCTGACTATTTATAACCCATAGAAATATTTCAAGTACATATAATTAATGATACTAAACCCAACTTGATTACTTTAGAAAAAGTTGTTATATAACTCTTCCATGTTCAATTTTTATGACAATTTTCAACTATGCATTTCATTCTCTTGAAGACATGATTGTGTTGTTTAATATTCCTACCATGGTTTTTCAAGATTTGGTATGTTGTAAATTTATTATTTGCTACAAATAAATGCATAATTCATGAATCACATTAAAATACTTAAATGGTAAAAAAGGAAAGAAAGAAAACTGGCAAACAAAGAAAAAGAAACAAGCATTTATATTGCCTATCTTTACAAGTCTATCTCAGGGTAGCCAAATAGTGAATGAGAGAAACTTTATTTTCATAGAAGTATTCCAGGGGTTGGGGATTTAGCTCAGTGGCAGAGCACTTGCCTAGCACACACAAGGCCCTAGGTTCAGTCCTTGGCCCTGAAAAAAAAACAAAAAACAATAAAAAAAAAAAAGACAAAACTAGAAGTATTCCAGCTAAAAAACAAAGAAGGAATGGCAGGATTGGGATATCCCCTAATGAATTAGTGGACTTAAATAATGATCATTAATTGCTACTAATATCATAGAAAGAGAAAATGCCAGATGCTATGTATGTATACTACTTACAAAACGTTTTTGCCAAAAAAATCAAATCTGAAGCTGAGCAAGCCTCTATATCTGACTAATAATTTGCCAATTTATAAGAAATACAGGAGACAGTGCTCGCTTCGGCAGCACATATACTAAAATTGGAACGATACAGAGAAGATTAGCATGGCCCCTGCGCAAGGATGACACGCAAATTCGTGAAGCGTTCCATATTTTTGAGCTCGGAATAGCTCGAGCCGGGCGCGGTGGCGCTCGCCTGTAATCCAAACGACTCGGGAGGCTGAGTCAAGAGGATCGCGAGTTCAAAGCCAGCCTCAGCAACTTAGCGAGTCCCTAAGCATCTCAGTGAGACCCTGTCTCTAAATAAAAAAAAATACAAAACAGGGCTGGGGATGTGGCTCAGTGGCCCAGTGTCCCTGAGTTCAATCCCCAGTTCCAAAAAAAAAAAAAAAAAAAAAAAAAAAAAAGAAATACAGGAGACAAAGGAAATGTTAAATGACACTAGACAAAGAACTGGCAAAATCTACACTCTGCAAAATTCCATAGGTCAAACAACCCAGATTCTTCAACAAATAAATTGGAAATTTTGAAAAATAAAAGTAACAAATAAAAGATGTCAATAGGGGCAGCAGCTGTAGCTCAGTGGCAGAGCACTTGCCTAGCATGTGTGACGCAATGGGTTCAATTAGCACCCCATAAAAATAAACAAATAAAATAAAGGCATTCTGTCCATCTGCAACTACAAAAAAATTTTTAAAGATATGTCAACAAATTGTAATGAATAAATCTTATGCAAATCCTGTTTCAAATAATCAGAATGTTTAAAACAATGTTTATGGCAAAAATCAGGGAGATTTAAACATTGAATATTTGATGGTTTTAAGAAAGTACTGTTTATAGATAAGATTATGGTATTGTGGTTGTGCTTCAAAAAAAATCCTTATGGTATAGGCATACAATGGAAAATTACACAGCCTTAAAAAGGAATAAAATTCTGACACGTGCTACAACATTATTATTATTAAAAACATTATGCTAAGTGAAACAAGCCAGACACACAAAGGACAAATATTATATGATTTCATATATATGAGGCACCTAGAATAATCAAATTGACAGATACAGAAAGTAGAATGGTGGGTGACAGAGGGAAGGGGAACAATGTGGGAATCATTGCTTAAGGGGCACAGAGTTTTGGTTGAGATTAAGAACAAGATCTGGAGATAAATTATTTTGATGGCTGCAGAATAATTTAAGTGTATTTAATGCACTGAACTGGACACCTAAAGTGGTTAAAACAGTAAATTTTATGTTATATGTATTTTACCACAATAAAAAGGAGTTCTTAAGTTTTAGAGATGCAGATATAGTAGTATTTGCGATTTGATTCAAAATATTCAGAAGGGGAAGATGAATAAGGGTAAGAATGAAACAAGAGTTGATAACTATTGAAGATAAGTGATGGGTTCATAAAAATGTATTTTGTGTGTGTTTTAATTTCTCATCAGTGCATTATAATTATACATGCTAGTGGGATTCATTGTTATATATTCATACATGTACATGATATAACAATATAATTTGGTCAAATATTTATTAGACTAGTTTTTCCACTTTCAAATGTGCTTGAAGTTTTCCATTAAAAAGAGGAAGAAGAGAAAGAAGAAGACAAAGAGAAGATTGATCTATATTTTGTCTTACATTCTCCAGGTCATCACAGTGATGTCCTTTACTTGGAAGCAGCTCACCAGTAATTTAGCCATTTCTGGTTGGAGTCCACATCCAGAGTGACTATGACAATAACTAGGTATACATAGCTCTGAACATTTCAGTACTTCCCTAAGCCCTGGATCAGTAAACCATGGAACAGTACTTCTATCGCAATTTATTTTGTTTGTTTTGTTTTTGTTTATTTGTTCTAATTAGTTATACATGAGAATAGAATGCATTTTCATATATCATACATAAATGGAGTATAACTTCTCATTCTTCTTCAATTTCTTGCTTTGTATCTTAGCTCTCTCCTGGATTAGAAATCTAGCCTAAAGCTCTGGCCACCTATCTGAGAACTTTACACCCCATCTCCTTACTACTATTTCCCTAAGATCCCAGTCTTCATGCCCAATTTCTCTCTCAAGGAACAAGTAATACTATAGCACACACACATACAGTACTTATTATGTGTCAGGTAGGATTTCAAATGCATTACATGTATCCGATCATTCAGTCCTCACAATGTCCTCATGACTTTAGTACCATTTTACCCTCCAATTTGCAGATGAGAAAACTGAGGCACTGGCTGGTTAAGGATACATACCCAAGCTGGTACTGCCAAGGGAATGGTGGAAATGTGATTCAGAACCAGGCACAATGGGCCCAGAGTCCTTGGTTTCCCACACCCCCAGATTGGCTATCTATACCTCTCCAGCCTATCCCACCATTCCTAAGGCTCCTGAGTGTTTAACTCAAGGTCAATAGATTTGATTGGCAAACAGCTAGAATTAGAAAAGCTGCAGCCAGAGAAGACTGCTGCTCATAACAGATATGCTGGCTGCCTGATAGGGTCCTGCATCCACACTGTGCCATACCCAGTCCCTGAGTGGTTAGTAACAGGGTGTGTGCATGGGTAAGGCAATATTCATACCACACCAAATGATACAGGAAGTATCTGACACACCCGCAGAGTTCACTGTAATGGTATTTGACCTGTGCTAAAAGTCTCCAATTTGAAGTGAGAAAATGAATATTTGTATGTTGAGGGCGACACAGAGAGGATACATTATAGTGTGACAGATGGAAATGGATTTACTAAGACATTAATAGTATCTAGACAGGTTTTCAAGCACACCTGGGAATACATTACTGACACATTACAGGAATACACCAATACACTTTTATTCCCATAGCAGGCAGAAAAACACTTTACCTTTTATAATTCAAAAGAAAACTGCACAGCAATGACACCCAAATCTTTTAATTTTGCCTTCTGAGCTAAAATTCTAAGTTTTGGGCAAGAAATGCACCCAGATCATGTCTCACCTTTACTATCATTTCAATGTCATTTAGCTCATCCTTAAAATGTCACTCCTTCCTAAATTCATTATCTATAATACAATGTGCATTTATGCATATACATAAACATATATGCATTTATGTCATCATTCAAATGTTAATTTCTCTCAAATTTTTAAATATATGTGACACTGACATAAATGCTAGTTATTCAAAAGGAAACAAAACTAGACCTTTAGCTCCTATCAAGTAATAAATAGAAAACAGAATAATAAAAGAAAATTAAGGATAATTTCATATTATCTTAGTGTGGGGAGACCTTCTGAAACAAGATAAGTAATTCAGGAACAATAAAGGCAAATGTAGACATATGTAACTGAATTTTCTAAATCATAAATTTTTTTTGGTGCTGGGGATTGAACCCAGGGGCACTCCACCACTGAGCCACATCCCCAACCCTATTTTGTATTTTATTTAGAGACAGGGTCTCACTGAGTTGCTTAGGGCCTCACTAAGTTGCTAGGCTGGCTTTGAACTCGCGAGCCTCCTGCCTCAGCCTCCCAAGTGCTGGGATTACAGGCGTGCACCACCGTGCCCGGCTATGAATTTTTATATAACAAAAGAACCATAAACAAGATTGGGGAAACTGACCAACAGTAGGAATAGAATAGGAAATTTAAATAACCAGAAATTGTATAATAGGTTGCACAACCTCAATAATAGTCACAGAAATGCAAAATAAAATATAGCTTTATACCCATCAGACCTGAGGGGTGGTGAGTAAAAGGTAATTCTAACAACTAATGTTGAAATCTTGGGGAAGCAATTATACTCACATACCATTGGTAGAAGTAAGTTGCAATTTTTTTGGAAATTTTAGAATGTCAAGGAAAAATTCTAAATGTCAAATAAATAAAATGTCAAAATTAAAAACATGTATGCTTCATGACCCACAAAGAGAAATCTATTTCACAGAAATAAAAGCATTGATATTTAAAAAAAAATAAAAGATTGCTTAGTGAGACATTTTGATGGCAAAAAAGGAACAAAATGAATTTTTGAACTGTAATCTGTTTCTTCATATTTATTCATATAGGCAGGCTATACAATAAAACATTACACTTGTTTTAAAAGAATGTTAAGGAAAAAGCATACCTTTACAATGGAAAAGATTGGTGGTCACCACTTTATCCAAGTTATCAAACTGCTTATGATGAAACAGTTTGATATTGTATGTCTTTTGATGTTATACACAGAAGTATACAGTATCATCTATGAACAATACTTGACAAATATATTTTGTCAAAGCCAGCCTCAGACTAAATAAAACCAAACCTTTAGACTTAACTTCCATTTTCCAGGAAACAGGAAATAGAGGAAGGAGTTAAACAATACCCAATACTTGGAGGAAACAATCAGACAAATATAGGATGTGGGATATTCTGGAAGACAACTAACCTGGTCTTTTCCAAAGGTCAAGATTTAAGGGGAAAGGAGAAGGGAATGGAGATGTAACTTGGTTGTAGAGCACTTGCCTAGCACATGAGAAACCCTGGATTCCATGGCAAGTACCACAAAAGAGAAAGAAAGAAAAGGTGGGAAACCATTCTAAATTAAAAGACTATGGAAGCCCGGCCTGGTGGCGCATACCTGTAATCCCAGCAGTTTGGGAGACTGAGACAGGAGGATCAAAAGCCAGCCTCAGCAACTTAGTGAGGTCCTAAGCAACTTAGTGAGTCCCTGCCTCTAAATAAAATACAAAAAAGGCTGGGGATGTGGCTCAGTGGTTAAGCACCCCTGGGTTCAATCCCCAAATCCCCTTTCTCAAAAAAAAAAAAAAAAAAAGACTATGGAGACATTAAAACAAATTGTCATTCATGTGTAAACTTTCACTGAATTTAGATTCAAAAAAAAGAAAAGCTATAAGCCAGGAAAAGTGACACATTCCTATAATCCCAGTGACTTGGGAAGCTGAAGCAGGAAGATCACAAGTTCAAAGCCAGACTCAGCAATTTAGTGAGGCCCTATTTCAGATTTAAAAAAAAAAATTAAAAACTCAGTGATAAAGCACCACTAGATTCAATCCCCAGTACTGCAAAAAGAAAAAAAGATAAAGAGAAAATATCAATTTAGTATACCTGATTTTTTTTTCTCATTTTCTCAACAGAAAATCATTTTATTTTCACAGAAGTGCTCTAAATCTTTATTAACGGCTTCTAATTCTTCCACATCACTGTTTTGAACCCTTGAATCTGACTATCTTGGAATACTGAAGAGGAAGTTATGAGGAAGATGAGGCATTTGTATTTTAAGGAAAAATAATTTGATCTGTTCAAGATATTCAGAAAGTAATTATATTAACATTTGAATACTGATATCTAAATATTGTAAAGATATTGTGGGGAATGATCCTAGCCAAATTATATTGTTATCCCATGGGCATGTAACAAGGAATGCTACTATTATCTAATAATATTATAATGCACCAATAAAACAATTTCTTTTGGTACTAGGCATTGAATCCAGGGACATTTAACCACTGAGCAACATCCCCAGTCCTTTATATATTAAATTTTGAGACAGGGTCTCACTAAATTACTTAG
Source organism: Glaucomys volans (assembly GCA_020662805.1). NCBI lineage: Eukaryota > Metazoa > Chordata > Mammalia > Rodentia > Sciuridae > Glaucomys > Glaucomys volans. Next base: position 26,045 of record JAJEJO010046150.1, on the reverse strand, counting down.
GGCCTCACTAAGTTGCTGAGGCTGGCCTTGAACTTCATATCCTCCTGCCTCAGCCTCCCTGGCAACTGGGATTACAGGTGTGAGCCACCATACCTGACAATAAAATAAATTTTTCCCCCACCCCCCCACACACATATACAAGTGTCCCTGGGTTCAATCCCCAGTATCAAAAAAATAAAATAAAATATCTATAATGAGATTTTTATGGACAATTGGGGAAAAATTGAATATAAACTGGATAAAATATATAAGGAAATTAATTTTGGTATGCTAATAACACAGTAGAGTGACTACAGATAACAATAATGTACTATACATTTCAAAAGGCTAAAATAAAAGATTTAGAAAGTTTTCACCCTAAAGAAACAACAAATGTTTGAGGAGATAAACATGTTTAACCTGATTTAAACATTACACAAAGACCCTGGGGTTGATCTTCAACTCTGCAAAAATAATAATAACTAAATAAAAATTTTAAAATAGTTCTTAAAAGTTATAAGGAAATTGTTGATTTTCTAAGGTATGATAACAATCTTGTAGCTATCAATGAAGAGGTCTTTTTTCTTAGGAAATGCATACCATAGTACTTACAGGTGAAGCATTATAATGTACAATTTACTCTGTCTCAAATTCATTCAGGAAAAAATAAATATTAGATTACACTGAATCAAATTGCCATTTTATATGTCAAAAATACTTGAATATTGGCAATTTTACATGGCTTCACCTGACATATGGGGAGGGGAACATGAGCACAAATACAGTAAAATGTTAACAATGACTGAATCTAGAAAAAGGTTAATAGGAATTCATTTTTTTATTATTTTAACTTTTCATGATAAAAAATAAAGGAAAGTGGACCAGATCTATGTCCTTCAGCCTGGGTATATGATTTAATCTCATTTTTTAAACTATTGAGAAATCTGTATAGAAGAGACCCATCAAAGAGGTGGAATAGAGGAACAACCTATGTATTTTTATAGATTTGTCTATAACACATGACAAGTGTTAATTGTGAATTAAGGTATGGATATTGTTTTTTTTTCAAGTATGGTGAGAATAGCAGGAATAGGGGAATGATTAGTAGCATTTCTTTATATATCTCTAAATTGTTTCACTTGTCAAAAAAAGAATGTTTTACTTGTATAATTTTTGAAAATATAACTTAAAATACACACACACACACACACACACCACTTATATACAATCTTCCAGAAATTTACAATATAGATTGTTTTCAAATAGGGATCTACAGATATTTCCCCAATATTTTTTGTCCCTATATCTTCATTTAGATCAGAGGTCAACAAACTTCACCCTGTGGCTAAATCTCACCCTCCACCTGTTTTTGTAAGTAAAGTTGCTGGAACATAGCTAAGCCCATTCATTAATTATCCATAGCCAATTTCATAATACAATGGCAGAGTTGAGTATCTTTGAGAGAATGGCACTCAAGGCTTAATTATTACCAGGTCCTATCTTTACAGAAATAGTTTTCTGATTCCTAAGTTTGCTGGCCATCTTAATGGATGTTCTGGATCACCTGGACAGTGTGCCTTATAATGGAAAACTGTTATCCTATATTAACATTCTAATTTTCTGATGGATTTATAATCACTTTGGCCTTGTAAGATGGCTTCAACTGTGGTGACCTAGTGAAAAAAAGGATCTAGGTAGGCTTAAAAAGTCATTCCAGAAAAATGACATCCATTACTTTAAATATTTTTATTTCAAATATGGATTATACACTTGCTAATGTTTCCTATATGTTGCATCATTTGACTTTATACTTATATTAGAGCCATATGCAGAAGGAGGTATAACTGATATTTGTATTATATGCTAACATAAGTTAACATTAAAGTCCAAGAAAATGTTTTTCTTTTAAAGGAATCTGAATATGTATTTCAAAAATTTCCATAATAAAAAGTGTGTGTTAATTAATCAAAGGATCTGTAATTTACTCAATTTTGAGAGGCATTCCCTTTTAATGTTGAAATAACAACTAAGAAAACTGAAGTTAAAAATATTCTGTCTAGGTCTAATTTTCCAGGCTTAAGTTTGGACTCAAAGTTGCCATCTTTGTTATATATTTAAATAATATGTTATAGTCTAGTCCTTCTTTGAATTTCTTTTTCTCTAATAGGAGAGTCAAAACCTACAGAGGGGTTTATCTCATCTTCTCTCCTGATTCAGGAACTGAACTATTTCTAAAACATTTCTGAACTCCCACCCATATTTTCAATTTATGACTGAGAAATTAATTCTTTTTACCCTTACAAACAATCCAAATGCTCAAATGCTCAAGTGATTCACTAACTTTGGTAACACAGACCCAAATACTTTCAGCTTATGATGGAGATATTTTGAAGTTGACTTTTTCTCAAAACAAACAAGGCAGGATATTGTAAAGGCTAGCACATTTGGGTATATTTCAAACACCTCTAATAATAACTGAATATTTTGTTTCTTCCCATGCTGGGGATTGAACCCAGGGCCTCACACATACTAGACTCCACCACTAGTCACACATACTAGTGCTCCACCACTAAGTTACATCCCCAGCTCCACATTTCAGACTCCTGAAACTTCCACCAGTGAAAATTAACTTCTGGAACAACCTTGTAGCAAACATATCCTGCAAAATGCAGCTGGATTCCATTGGCTCTGCCTCTCAGCATGCTTCTCGACTCCAGAAACCAAAGTGATGTGAAAGCAAGATGTACGTCTGCAAGGAATATGGTGCAATAATCATGTGTCTACAATTCCATTATGGTATAATTAATCTTAATTACACTTTAAATTCTGCTTGAATTAAAAGACTCACATAGCTTGAGTTTTGTGTTGCCTATAATTTTACCGTGTTATTTTGAGAAATGTGAAAAAAAAAAAAAAAACTTAAACCTTCCAAAGCAAAATGGTGACGTTGGAGTCCCTATTGCTAGGGACTCTTGCAACTCAACTGTGGTCAGCTCAGCCCATTTTCACCATTTGCTAAGGAGCAGGTGAGAGTATTTTATATTCCTATGTCCCATTTCCAGACTCAGAGGCAGTCAGTAGGTGGGGAAGGAAGTACTGATTACATATCCAGTCATCTGACAGAAGAGGGTGTCACCCATACCTCTCCTTGTGTTTATGTTTCTCTACATTGTTCTAAAAACTGACTAGAGACTTGGCATTTGCTTCCTTTTCCATGCACCATTGTGAGAATTTCCTGGGTTCTCTTTCAATCTTTCCTCTCGTGCTTACACAGGCACTTATTAACCTTTTTGGAGATTCTCCAGGCACACCCAGCAACTCCTACAAGAGCAAAGGATCTTCTTAGAAGGCGGAAAACTGCACCCACAGCAGCACCTTTATTGTGGTACAATAGAGCACAGCCTGTATAATCTGTAAGGCCAATATCATGAGATCCTTTTGCCATTTACATCTATTGGGCTATGGTGCAAATGAAGATTTTTAAAATTATCCATGGGGCTAGGAATTCTAAGGTCCTACACCCCAGTGAAGGGAAAGAAAATGCCTGGAACTATTACAAAGGCTTGGGCTTTAAAAATATGAAAACTGAGTAATGGTTTATGTATTTTAGCTGGGCATATTTTGATCCTGAGAATGACAAATTTTACTTCATTTTGGAATAGAGAAGGAAATGTTCACTAAGAGGACTGCACCTAGAGTCTATCGAAGGTGCATTATACTGAAAACTTTCAGGTGAGAAACTGGAGCAAAAGTGGCAGGAAATGATGGAAGATGCCCTGTGGAAGGAGAATGACTCTGAATGCCTGCAGTGGGAAGGATGATGAAAGTGTGGTAGCTAGAAAATGGAGGCTCCATATGGAAGCCTTAACCAAGCCATGAAGCCCAGGAGCACATCTGCATCCTTTCAAGAGGATATGATAAAATGGAACATCTACTCCATGCAGGGGCTCTCAGATTCTCAGAGAAATTATTAACTTAGCCTTTCTTGATTTTCCTGCACTTTCCAAGGAGGTTATTGAATCATGAAGCATACCTTTGTAGAAGATATACCATATTCATAGATTTGCACACTCGATATTGTGGAGATGTCAATTCTCCCCCAGAGTCCAGAAACAGACCTGCACATATACTGTCACCTGATTTAGGAGAAAACAGGGGGCTACTGGAATCTTGTTAACATATTACATCCTTCATCTCAGTCCTGGTTACCTCAGTGTCAATTTTGGGTAAATTTAACCAACTGTACATTTATGATATGTGCACATTTATGTTTGCATATTCTACTTTAATTGAAAGTTTGCTTTCAATCCCTTTATAAGAGTTTAAAATGACATTTTCAAAGATTAAGCTGTTATTATTCAAAGTAGAAAAATAAAAGAAAATGCTCAAAACTTGGATGATTTTAATGATGGCTTGGTTCTTAGTTTCTTAAGAGCCCCTTTGAAATATCTCAATATTACCAGTTTCCCTCCACTCTTGCAAAATTCTAGCTTCTGAGAATTTATCTTCTTGTTCTTTTTCCTACCCATCACTTTAAGGCACTTGAAAAGCTATTGATTAACAGGTCCTTTATATCCTGCAATTAAACCTAGTACCCCAGGATCTTTTGCTCTAGCCACTGCATCAAGCTTCTTTGTTCCCATAAAACAAGAAGAACAATTGCACTGAGGAATACTAAAATGTTAAAATGCTAAATGTTAAATGTCTCAATCCAAATGTTTCCTCTTTGCCTACTAAGAAACTTCCCATTGTCATAGGGAACATATAGGTCTTCCTAAAGGCCATTGGTACTGAACCTGGTATATTTTCTGTATTGAAGTCACTTATCTTTAGCTGAATGTCTTCATAGATAACAAACAATTAGGTTTTGCAAGGCACCTTGTAAGCAAGTAATGATCATTTATTACTTAGCTCCATTTGGAAATCTGTAATTCAAGACTCACTGAAGTCAATAAATAGTGGAAAAAAGGGTATTCTGGCATGAAGCTTGTTTGTATGTTATACTGGATTTGTGATCATTTTCCATTAAACTTTTTTAAGGGACCTGGAAATTGGATTTTTGTCTGTTTCTGAAATTCTACTCACCTACAGAACCATCTCCAAACAGCGAGATGTGTGGCTCTAGCATATCATATGTGCCTCTGTAAAAGAGGGGCACAGACAATGGCAACACAAAGATATATTAAAAATACATAATGTAACTTGTCTTAATATACTTTTCTGAGTCTAAAAATATGCCAGACCAAAAGAAACATATTTACATAAAAAGCAGACAAGGTCAAATAACAAAGAAAGCCCTTAATTAGTTGTAATCAACTTTAATTTGCATACCGTATATAATTCCTAAATGATTGTTAATAATAACTTTATATAATGGACTTCCAATTTTCATGAAAATGGCACATTTTGATAAGCAGACACAAAACCCTAGTACTAATAAGGTTTAATTTGCATACATTAGACTGATTATCCAAACAAAAGGATTACAGTATTACTTCTCCATACCTTTATGTCCTTATTATGCACATTTATTAACTTCACAAAAGCTAGCTGTTAGTGACAAACAATAGCCATGGTTGAAAGAGAAATCTACGGAATGAATAAGGTACATTTTAATGCTAAGGAGCAAAGTTTATACATCATAAATGCTGAATTTAACTGTTTGTTAGCTAAAGGGGCTAGAATTCCACAAAGAGTGCTTCACCCTTTGAATAAACCTGCTTGTTCTTTGTGACCTGAAAAAAAAAAATGCCCTGACACACTTACTCCATCACTCCAATTTCATAATGAACTTATCTCACATCTCAAGCTAGGAAGCCCTGACACTGTATTATGCTGAGAATTCATGAACGGCGACAGAATTAAGCTTTAAATGTGTAGTTCTGGGATGCAGTGTTAATAGTATTTCAACAAGCTTAGTTTTCAGCCAAGTAAATAATAATATAGGTGACATTAGTATTGATATTGGTTCCTAATGCTATCACTTATACCCAGCAATTAAAGTTTAAGCACTAAATAAAGCATTATTAGGAGATCTGGGTTGGCTTTTCTTACATGTGAACACAAATGAAGCTCACGAGCATTTGGAGAAGAGCCAAAAAACTTGAAACTTAACCACAAGCTACTTCCGGGGTTTTCCTCCGTGTTTTTGCTATTTGTCGAGATACCAAAATAGAACACCAGGAAATAATTTCCAAAGAAGGCAGGAGGAAATGGAAGCCCCAGGAACTGAACTAAAGTCCTTCATGGTTCACTTGACCCTTCCACATCTAATATCAAACATAAGAGCCATCTGCTAGGAATTTGTGTGTCTGAATATAGAATAAGATTCTGACAAGTACTGTGCTGAATGTTATACCCAGAAAATAAAAGCAAAAAATACATCTTTGCTGAAGGACAAATAGCTTTAAACCTTCCCATGTTTCTCATGAACTGCTGCTCACTGCTCAGAGCTCCAAAGCACTACCAAGGGCTGGATCAGGAAAGACATGCACTTTAACTGACAATCCTATATTGAACAGAATGCTCCAACTTCCCCTCTTGCATTTTCAGAGCCTAGAAAATACCTGATTCAAATGATACATGCAATGATTGCTTTTCATATACCTAGACACTACACAAGATATTCTGACTCAGAGATGTTCTTCCCCACTCCCACCCCCAGATGTGGTTCCTCCACTGTAAATTCCTCATCTGGATTTGACCAAGGAGCTGCCCTAAACTGCAGCAGGTATCTGATGTAAAACATCTTTAACCAACATAAGACTGGAAGACTAAATGAAAAGTTATGCTCTCTGGACATGGTGGTACATGACTGTAATGGTAGCCCCAGCTTCTTGGGAGGCTGAGGCTGGAGAATCACTTGAGACCAGGAGTTCAAGATTGGCCTGAGCAACATAGTGAGACCCTATGACAGGAAAGAAAAAAAAAACTGGAGGATGCAGCTCAGTGGTAGAGTGCTTCCCTAGCATGTGTGAGGCCCTGGGTTCAATCCCCAATGCTGCAAAAGGAAAAGAAAGGAAAAGGAAGGAAGTTATGCTTTCAAAACTTCATGCGCTTCTTTTCCATTTGACTAATTGAAGAGATTTGGAGAGCTGGGGATGTAGCTCAGTTGGTAGAATGCTTGCCTCATATACACAAGGCCCTGGGTTCAATCCCCAGCACTGTAAAGAAAAAAGGAGATTTGGAAATTTGAACAAAGGCGTTCCAAAAAAATTTGTTTTGCACAGTATGAACTTCAAGCCTTAAAATCAACTTCAAATTGGACAAGTAGTGACTGGGAATGCAGCTCAGCAGTTCAATCCCTAGCACCACAGGGAAAAAATGGACAAGTAGTAGTAAGTAGGCCTCCACCATTTCATGTAAGAATCACCACACAGAACATACAAAACAATAAAATGCTACCATCCTAAATACAGCCATTATCATGACCACAAATTAAGGTAGTTACAATAAATTCCAAAGTACCACAATGAAGCAAGAATTCATTGTTTCTGCTGTTCCATTACTAAACTGACATAAAATGGTGATAGTGACTCTACTATTTTGCCAACCCCAAAGTCAGTATCTGAATGTGCCCAAGGTGTTTTTCCATTGATTTCAGCAGGGGCACCTATATACAGAAGGACACAGAATTTTGGTGCAAGAAATAAATAAATGCTACACTAATACAGTTTATCCAAAGATAGTATTCAGACTTTCTTCCACAAAACTCAAAAGTTTAGCATGTTAACCATTTTGTCATGTCTTCAATTATCTCTATATCTATGCAGATTTTCAAAGGGCCAAAACTATAGCCAGACCCAGCTAGGAGCAATATTCCTTTTAGTCAAGGGCAGAGTTAGAATGAAGAGGAATTCATCTTCTCTCCCAAGCAGCTGTTCTTTTTGCTGCTCCACCCCAGCCCACTGAGTGGGAGGCTGTGCTTATGGACCCAGCACAAAACATAATACAATGTGAGACAGGAAATGCAGTCTCAAAGCAGGAACATAACTTCCATTAGCATTTCCTTCACTCAAACTGATAGTGCACACTCCCGAAGAAATAAATTTACACTCTGATTCTCTTTCTCTCTTTTCTCTGCACATTGTGGAAGAGAAATAAAGATCTCTTTGTCAATTCAGATGTGCTGCTTTTCATGTACTGTGCTGCAGATCAGAGAGCACTTCAGATTATGCAGAGAACAAAGGCCAGCTTGCCTACTTACCTGATTACTGAGAACTGTCCATCTGTAACAGTGTCTTCTAATAGTACATCAGCGGCCACCGTGATTCAATCACATTGCAACAAGACTTCTAGCAAACGTATGAAACCCACCTCAAACTTGAGAAGATAAAAAACACAAAACAAAAACATATGTAAATTATCATCCTGTTAATCTCACCTACCATTCCCCAAATCATTCCGGCCTAAAGGGGCTAGATAGAGCTTGTAGCCAGGCTCCAAATGAGTCATTTGAAACATTCAAATTCTGTGCATACCATTGAATCTCATCTACTTGCATGAGAATATAAATGCATTGTACATTAGTTTGCTTGAGATATGAAGCTACTGAACCGTCCATCTTTTGCTTACTAATTCCACTAGTTAATATTTTCATTTCTTTTCAGGGAAGACTTGTCCAGGGTTCTTTCCACCTATAATAGTCTTCTTCTCTAAGGATTTAAACCCAAATTCCCTGATTAAGGTTAAGAAGACTAGACCAAAGCAATTCCTTCTGATGAATTTCTAAATGCCCTTTAGAAGCAAGGAAGGGAACTGGAGATGATAAGTTTTGTACTCACTATTTTCTGTTCTTTCACTCAGCCCAGGATTCCTATTTGCAGAACTGAGAAGTCATTACAGCATATCCAAAAGAATGAGTTTTATGGGAAATGTCATTTTGCATATGCAGATGTTATGGCAATGGAATTATCATATGGCATCATATGGCAATGCAATTATATAGCCAGTGACATTTTACCTCTGCCTGGGGTGATCATGTATCCAAGTTTACCCAGCTGAGTCCTGGGTTTTGCCTGTTGTCTTGGAGTAACTATTTAAAAGCACTACTTTTTACTGGAAAGTGTTCTGGTTTGGACAATAAATCATATAGTTTATTAAAGTGATTTCCCTTCATTAACATGTAAGCAAGTATTGAATAACATCATTTATGCATTTCTATTTAAGGGTTCTCAAGTTCTAAAAAATTAATTAAACCTCATGTTGCTGTAGTGTTTAGACACTTCATATTGACTTTTTATATTGATATTTTATGTTGATATTTCATATTGATATTTTAACTTTTTGTAGTTCTGGGAAATCTAACCACATACTAGACAAGCACTCTACGACTGAGTTAAGCCCCTCATCCATATTTTGTTTGTTTGAGATAAGGTCTCACTATGTTTCCCAGTTTGGCCTCAAACTCCTAAGCTCAAGCCATCCTCCTACCTCCCAAGTAGCTGGGACTATGGGTATATACCACAATGCCAAACTGATATTTTTATATTTTGAATTACTTTCAGGTACTTCCATGTTTTTTATCCATTCAGTTTAAGTAGATATTGCCATCTTCAGTGATAACTAAAACAAAGAACATTGATTTGGGCCAGGAGTGGTGGCCCACGTCTGTAATCCCAGTGACTCAGAAGGCTGAGGCAGGAGGACTGCAGATTCGAGGCGAGCCTCAGCAATTCGATGAGGCCCTAAGCAACTTAGTGAGATTCTGTCTCAAAATAAAAGAAAAATAAAAAGGGCTAAGGATGTAGTTCAGTGGTTAAGTGCCCCTGGGTTTAATCCCTGATACCAAAAACAGGCAAAAATAAATAAAAATTATTGATTTGCCTAAGACCAGACAATGAGAAGTTTTCTCATTCCTTACTCTAAAAGTGTACTTTTAACTAAAACATAACAGAAGCCTATACAATAGACTTGAGATATTCCTGACTCTTTTTGATATATCATTCACCTTATTACTTCAGTTTTAACTCTAGCCAATTTCCCTAGTTGAAGGAAGTCTTTGAATCAAATCCTGCAGTTTTTGTTGGACAATAACCCTTTGATGAGAGTTGAATTTCCTATCTCTCTGGGTTAAACCAAATTAAACCCAAGACTAAAACAAGACTTTTTAAATTATAAAGTTAATGTTATCCAGGCATGATGGCTCATGCCTTAGAGTCCCAGCTACTGGGGAGGTTGAGGGATCCCTTGAGCCCAAGAATTCAAGACCAGTCTAGGTAAAAAAAGTGAGATTCTGTCTCAAAATAAAAATAAAATCAGTGGAGCTTAGACAATGGAAGGAAAGGAGCTCATGAAAACGTTTATAGGACTTTACATACAAATATAGGCAAACTTTTAAAGTCTTGAAGCTCTGTCCTCTAAATTAAAGAGAAATAGATCATAGCATGAACATTTTTCACCATGGACATTTCCTAAAATGATACCTACCAGGATCTGATTTACATCAATCTAGAGACAATGCAACATGGGATACCATAGAGCATGGAAGACAGAATGTCCTCTTGCCTTGGCTTTCAGGAAAACATGCTCTCCTGGTTCTGTCTAGCCACCCCTCATCTTACTCTATTAGACTTTGGAGTTGGTCACTCAGCCAGGTTCCTCATAGTTTTGTCTCCTCCTTTCTCCCCCCTCAGCAGAGGCCATTAACTGACAATAGGTGGTTCGCTTCTAATACATGTTCTATTCAGCCTACATCAATTTTTAAAAATTGAACCAACATTTAAAACCAAGATATTTTATGGTAAAATCTAGATTTCTGAATTCACTTGGAAATCCATGCAATTCCCACATGCTGAAATAGACAGTCCCAACCAATGACCCAAAGTATGCATCTGACCTGCATTCTCATACAAGTTAAGCATCCCTAGTCTGAAAATCCAAAATGAAATACTCCAAAATCCAAAACTTTTTGAATACTAACCTGACAGCACAAGTGGAAAATTCCACACCTGACCTCATGTGACTGCTCACAATTAAAATACAGGCACACTAAAAATATTATATAAAATTACCTTCAGGCATCCAAGCATAGTGGTGCACTCCTGTAATCCCAGCAATGAGAGGCTGATGCAGGAGGATTCTAAGTTTAAGACCAGCCTCAACAACTTAACAAAACCCTGTCTCAATTTTTTTAAAAAAGAGCTGGGGATGAAACTCAGTGGAAGAGTGCTCCTGGTTACATAACCTCAATGCCTCAAAAAAGTTACCCTCAGGCTCTGCTTATAAGGTATATGTGGAACATAAATAAACTTCATGGGTCCTATTCCCAAAATATCTCATACATAAGGAAATATTCCAAAATATGAAAAAGATTAAAAATTTCAAACACTTCTGGGATAAGGGAGATAGCCTGTATATATTACTTGCCTGTGTCCTCTATTGGAGTTTTATATCTCTGGTCTATATACCTACCATATAGCTTTGTGGACCATTTCTCTACATATTAACAACCACCACTGGACATTTTCTTGCTAATTTTAGTTTAGTTTAATATTAATTTAATTTTATTTTTTGAGATGGAGTCTCACTATGTTGCCCAGGCTGGTCTTGAATTTGTGGGTTCATGTGTCCTTCACCTCAGCATCCTGAGTGCTGGGAATACAGGCATATACCACCATGCCTGGCTTTATTTTTAACATATATTTTTTTGGAACCAGGGATTGAACTCAGGGGCACTCCACCACTGAGCCACATCCCCAGCCCTATTTTGTATTTTATTTAGAGACAGGGTCTCCCGGAGTTGCTTAGGGCTTCGCTAAGTTGCTGAGGCTGGCTTTGAACTCGCGATCCTCCTGCCTCAGCTTCCCAAGTGCTGGGATTACAGGCGTGCGCCACTGCGCCCGGCCTGGCTTTATTTTTGATTAACATGTAATAATTGTATATATCAGTAGGGCACAGTGTGATCTTTCAATACATTCACACAGAGCATACCGGCCCAGACAGGATAATTAGCTTTTTCCTTTCCTTGTCATTTCTTTATGTTTGAAGGCTTTGTGCTCCTCTCTTTTTCAGATATTCCTAAAATATGCAATAGGTTTTTGTGAATAGGTATTATGAAGTTTAGTCACCCTGCTGTGACTTATTCCATCTAACTATGTTTTGGTACCTGTTATCCAATTTCCCTTTATTCCCCTCCAATCTGGACATTTTCTGAAATCAAGTCTCACATACCCATGTGTCCTCTGAGATAAAGGCCACATATCTGCATGTCCTTTCATGTCCAGACTACATACCACACATCCTCTGAGGTTACCCATAATCCTATATGTCTGTGTTAATCAGCTTTCCATCACTGAAAAAAAAAAAAAACCTCAAGATAATCATCTTAAAAAGAATAAAGGTTTATTTTGGTTCACAGTGAGTGCCAGAAGTTTCAGTCCATGGTTGGTTGGCCCAGTTGCTTTAGGCCTGTGCTAAGGCAGTATATCATGATAGGTAGCATGTGGTAGAACAAAGCTGCTCACCTTATAGCAGCCAGGAAATGAAAGAGAAAGAAAGAGACTGGTCTCCAACAATTCCTTTTGCAGGAATACCCCCATGACCTAAAACTCTCTACTAGGCCCCACCTCTTGAAGGGTTCCATCAACTCCCAATAGTATCAGGCTAGGGCTGGGGATGTAGCTCAGTTGGTAGGGTGCTTGCCTTGCATGTACAAGGCCCTGGGTTCAATCCCTAGCACCACAAAAAAAAGTAGTGTCGGGCTAAAAACCAAACCTTTAGGGGACATTCCAGATCCAAAATTAGTAATGTCCTCCAAGGTCCCTGGCTATATATTTAACTGCCAACCAAAGGGCATCTTATTCTGCTTCTCCAAAACTGTTTTTTCCCAAATTTGATGAACAGTGTGGTTCATCTCAGAAAACAACCATTTTAAGATAAACAGTTGCAAATAATATCAGAATCTCTGACATCCTTCACCCGCTACATCTTATCATCACCGAGTTCTGCTGATTGAACTCCAAAACATTCTTTCAATGCTTTCATCTTCAGTTATCCATGGTGGGCTATAACACCATCATTTCCATCCTAGACTATGCAGTAGCTTCCCAATTGTTCTTCCCACATGCACACTTACACCCTTCCAGTACATTTCCTGGCTTAAAATTTTCCAATAGCCATCCTTCAGGAGGTTCTCTAAGGCCATTATGATCAGACCATATAAAGCATTATTCCACCATCTTCCCTAGACCTTCTCCTTTACAGTCTCACTGGCTTTCTCTCAACTCTGTGAAGATACAGCACTCTTCCCTGATGTAAGGTCCTCAAACAAACTCTCTCTACCTACTATTTACCCACCTCTCCCCATGTAACCAGGTTAGTCCTTCCCAAACTATCACAGTAGTTTCACAATCACAGTAGCTAAGTACAAAGTATGTGCTTGTAACACATTCTGGAGGAAGTTATGAGATCACACACAGCTAGAAATGACCATTTTTTAGTTCTGCTCCAGTTCCTAAGTCTGGCTTCCCCTGACAGCTAAGGACAGCAATTTCTCAGTTGACCTACAACTAATTTTCAACACTGTGTTTCAACTTTCAGCACGATACTGTTGGGAGATATGGCCCATAACAGTGGTTCTCAAAGTATGGTGCCTGAACAGAAAGTGAGCATCACCTGGAAAAGGTTAGAAATATAAATCATCAGCCCCACCAGCCTACCAAATTAGAAACTCTGGGGTAGGGCCCACCATATGGTACTTTACAAGCACTCCAGGTAATTATGATGCATACTCAAGTGTTAGCATTTCTGGTCTAGAAAACACAGTAGATAACTCCTGTTCATCCCTCAGATCTCACTTCCTCAAAGAAGTCTTGTGTGACCCCCATAATAGATCATCTCCTGCTGATGTTTATTTTCATAGCACAAAGTACATCTCCTTCATAAAACACCCCAAGTACTACCAATAAATATTTGTGAAGTCATCTGTTTCATATCTCCACAGCACACTGTAATTTCTATGAAGCCAAAGACCAATTTTGTCTTATTTACTTCGATTCACAGTGCATGAAGAAATGAAGGGTTGGAGAACAGACTTTAACAAGAATAAGAAAACAGTCTTTCGTTTTGACAAGCCCTTGAGGTTTTTAAAATATCTAGCTGGACATGCTCGCTTCCTGACAGTTGGCAAACTAAGTCCAAGATCTTATTTAAGTTAGGGGCACAGGAGGTATAGCTCATGGGAAAGACTCACCAAATCTGAAGGTCAGCTGTGTGATATTGATCATCCAAACTTCATATCCAATAGCTAGAACCCTTGGACTTAAAATGGGTTCCAAAGAACTCACCTGGTCCTAAATGCCAAGTTGTTTAATTAACAATACTATCTGTTGGGCTGGGGTTTGGCTCAGTGGTGGAGCGCTTGCCTAACATGTGTTGAGGCACTGGGTTTGATTCTCAGCACCACATATGAAAAAATAAAGGTCCATTGACAACTAAAAACAACTTTTTAAAAAGTACTAGCTGTTTATTTTAATCAGCTTTTTCACTGCTACAACCAAAAGACCTGAAAAGAACAATTAAGGGACGAAAAGTTTATTTGGGGGCTCATAGTTTCAGAGGTCTTAGTCATAGACAGCCAGTTCCATTACTACTACCAAGGTTAGGAGGACTATCATGGCAGAAGTGTGTGATGGAGGAAAGCAGCTTGGAACATGGAACAAGGAAAGGGAGAGGGAGAGGGGGAGGGGAGGGAAGGGGGGAAGGAAGGGGAGGGGGAGGGGAAGAGGGAGAGGGAGAGGCACTCCCATAGCGACAGACAAAATATATACCCCAAAGACACGCCTCTAATGATGCACCTCCTCCAGTCATACCCTACCTTCCTACAGTTACTACCCAGTTAATTTCTATCAGAGCATTAACACACTGATTTGGTTAAGGCTCTCATAACCCAATCATTTCACTTCTAAGATTTCTTGCATTGTCTCACACATGAGCTTTTGGAGAACACCTCACATCTAAACCATAATACTGTAATAGGAGATTCCTCCTGAAATTTTGGTAGCTTAACTAAACAAAAGTTCATCTCTCACTTATGCTGTTTGTACAATAAAGAAACTATGTTTTGACCAGGAGAGAGGTGTGGTCCTATTCTACAGAGTCATTCAAAGGACCAGGTTTTTTGCATCTTGTCAATCTGCCCTTCTCTGTGTCTATGAAGTCCTCTCCACTTAACTACGGATGGAAAAAGAGAGAAGATGGCACAAAGGAGATTTATAATGAGCCAGACCTGGGTGTGGCTTGCATCACATCCATTCAAATTTGGTTGGCCAGAACTTAGTCATATCACCACACTTGGCTGCCAGGGGAGCTCCAAGGAAGAAGAAAAGAAGAAAAGTAACGGAAGTTAGTAGTCCTATATTCCTCCCCTCCAGCCATCAAATATCCATTTACTTCTTCACCTTAGAAAGGGATCATATCCTCTCTTCAAAGGAAAAAAATATATATCATCTCATCAATGTATCAAGATAAAAGATGATGAACTCAGGGGATGTTCTGTCTTCGACATTTGGTTGAGGATTTGGTTCTTCTTGGTCTGAAGATCTATGAATTAATAAGAAAATTGCCAGCACCCTCAAGCCCATCTGGTCACCAGCCTACTTTCTCATTTTGGTCCCCAGATTGCTCTATGCTGGGGAACAGAAGACCAAGCAGCCATCAGCCTTATGTAGGCCTTATGCAGTAGGAAGCAAAAGGTTCTTCTAGACCCAGGCCACAAATACACTATGGACATGAGAACCCTTTGGGTTGCCATTCTTGTCTTTTACTGGGTGATGGGAGGAGTTACAAACATATCCGTCCACTAGGGTTCTCTGGGTCATTTCAGCCCCAAATTGCATCAGTGCTGGGAAACCAAGGACCAACCACCCTTTAGTCTTCAACTCATTGTGAAAATGAGAGCCTTTTTGGCTGCCTTACAGGCTTTGCACAGTGGGAAGTCTACTGCCCGCCCACAAGCTGTGGAAGTGAAAGTCTTCTTGGCCACTGTCATTCTAGTATACTGGTGTACCAATTCCTCTTCTGGCTATCCATTGCTTGTCAGCTCATGAACCCAATCTCAGGCCCTTCCAGAAATCACCAGACTGCCTGAAACCCACCTATCTGAGGATCCTTGAAGACTTCAGCCTAATACAAAAATGAGAACTAATCCAGGTATGGTGGCACATGCCTGTAGTCCCAGTGACTCAGGTGGCTGAGACAGGAGAATCAAAAGGTTGAGGCCAGCCTCAGCAACTTAGTGAGACACTGCCTCAAAATAAAATTAAAAGGGCTGGCAATGTAGTTCAGTGGTAAAGCACCCCTGGATCCAATCCCCAATACCACGGAGAGAGAGGGAGTCTGACAGAGGGAGAGTGAGAGAGAGAGAGAGAGAGAGAAATTGGAGAAATGGGATCTAAAAGGCCTTCCACCTTTAGGTCTCCAGATCATAGTGGCAGACAGATGCCTTTTGGTAAGCATTTTCCCAGCACACTGGTATCCCAGAGAGCCTTCCATTTACCAGTTTCACTTCCTTCTAAGGTTTCACAAGTCATTTGGGCTCTCAGTCTCCCAGGATGCTAAGAAACAGTGGGAAATTTTTGAAATCGCCCTGCCCATAGCTGTTCAACTGAAAGTCATTTTGGCCACCATACGTTTCTCCCTTGCTGAGAGCTGAGGGCTCTTTGTGACTTCTCACCAAATATATTTTGAGGAAACAGGACTCCTTTTTGTTATAATCCTACCTGCATACTAGTGTCCTGAGGGAACTTCCCACCAGAATCATGGCTGCAGCTAGTGTTCCTCTGGTCATCTCAACCCCCAGCCTGCTTGTAAGCTGGGAAAAAACTGGTCGTTGGTGAGGCAAATACTGTGGAAATTAGAACCCTTTTGACTACTACATGGGTCTTGTGTGCTGGGGAACTGAGGGTTCTTCTGACCTCAAACTACATGTATACAAAGGGCATAAGATCCCTTTAGGCCATCACTTTTCTACTTCACTGGTTAACAGAGGAAAGGGGCTGGACTGTCCCCTCCAGTCACAAACATGACCACTCACTAGGGTTCTAGAAGTCATTTTGGCCTCCGACCTGCCTGGGACTTGGGAACTGGGAGCCAACTGGCCATCAGGCTGCTGACGTGCTTTGGAAATGAGAGACCCTTCTGGCCAAAGGCGGGAAGCCAAGTGCTCTTCCTGCTAACAACATACCCACATTCTGTAGAAGAAATAGCCTCCTCAGCCACCATCCTTCTTTCCATGCTTGTACACCAAGGGTCCTTCTGGCTGCTGGCTGTTTTCTAATCAGAGAACTGAATTGGAATCCATTCCAGTCACCAGTCAACCCAAAATTTAAATATTTGTGGGTTCTCAAGATCTCTGGTTAAGGTGGACAGGAGACCTAAAACACCCTGTGGCCTCAGGCCTCCCAAGTGCTATGGAATTGAGAGCCCTCTTGGCCACTATCTTTCCCGTGCTGGTGTCCCAGAGGCCATTCCAGTCATCAATTTGGCTCTTTGATAGGATTCCACAGGTCATCTTGCACAGGACCTCCCTGAATGGTGGGGAATGAGGTCCATTCTGACAATTCTGTTGTGCATAGCTGTGCAGCTAAGAACAATTATGGCTACCATATTGTTCTAACATGCTATAGGGATGGTCAAGGGTTGCTTGTTCTTTACACCAATTGCCTTTTAAGGAACCAGGTATCCTTCCAGTTACCATCCTAACTGTATGCTGGAATCCTGCAGGTGTTTCTGTCAGAAATATGGCCTGCCACCTGCTAGGATCATTTCAACACCACCCCACTTGCCTTTGTGCTGGGAAACAAAGAGCACCCAACTATCAGTGAGCTGCAGGCTGTAGAAATAAGAGCTATTTCGGCCACTATATGGGCCTCTCTTGCTGCAGAGATGAAGGTCCTTCTGGCCCCAGGCTGCAGGTTTACCATGGAAGTGCAAGCCCTCTCAACAATCTCCAAACTGGTGTATCGAGAACCTTGTGGCTACCCACTGTTCACCAGCTAGATGAGATTGGAGGCCCTTCTTGGCACCAGCCATCCTGAAATCCGTGTATCAGTGGATCCTTCAGGGACACAACCTGTGTCAGAGAGGGGAACTAAAAGACCCACCTTCAGGTCTCCAGAGGATTGTGTAAGACAGATGCTTTTTGGTAACTGTCTTTTCCACATACTGGTATACTGGAGGAACTTCTGGTCTCCAACCTGATTCCCCATGAGGGTGTCACAGGTCATTTCATTCTCCAGTCTTCCTGCATGCTATAGAACCAAGAGCCCTCCAGGAATTCTCCTGCACAAGTACTGTATCAAGAGAGAACTTCTGTCCTCTTACAGCCCCTATGTACATTGGAAAGCAAAGCTTTCTTCTGGCCATAGGCTTCTCACCTTCTGGAAAATGAGAAATATTTTTCCCCATCTTTCCTGTACACTGGTGTCGTCATCATTCTTCCAGCCACCTGCCTACCCCCACAATAGGGTTATGCCAATCCTTCAATTTTTCAGCATGACCTCATTCTGTCTTAAGCCAAACTCCATTCAGGTGGTATCCTGAAAGGGTGCTAGTAATAGGAAGGCACCAGAGTACCCACCTGCTTGTGAACTGAGGAACTGAACTGGAAATCTTTAAAACCACTGGCCAATGTACTAGTGTCTCCAGAGCCCTTTTGGACACCAGCCTGCCCAGGTGTCACACATTGGCCAGTCCTTCTAGACTTTAACCTACAACCAGCTGGGGAACTGATGACCATTCTGACCTTAGGTGGCCTGAGTATTGTGGAAGCAAGAGCCCCTTTAGGCTCTCTTTTACACTTTTCATAGGATGATGTCCCACTGGCCCTCTGATCACCAACCTACCTTCTAGGAGTCATTTTATCCCCCAACTTGCCCACACTACAGGGAACAAAGGGATGTCCAGTCATCAATCTTCCCACAAGCTCTACATATGAGAGCCTTTCAACTACCAACCCTCTCATGTACTGGTGCCCAGATGGCCCTTCAGGCCACTGATTGGCTTTCTTTGGGCCAGTGTGCCATAGTGTCCTTTCAGTCACCAATCTGCCCATGATTCCTTTGTCCTTCAGACTCCTACCTACATATGTGCTGGAGAACTGAAAGACCTTCTGGCCATCAGACTGCCTGTACATTGTGGAATAGAGATCCCTTTCAGCCCCTTGCACTGATGCTCTTGGGAGACCTTCCCAACAGCAGCCACTTTAGTCCAAGATTCCAGTGGCAAGTTGTGCTCAGGGGTCCCTTCTAGTCACCAGCCTGAAAACATACTGGGGTCATGGGGTTAGGGGTTCTCAGGCCATTAGCCTGTCCATTTGCTCTGGAATCTACAACCTCATCCTACCTCATGTTTTTCTTGTGTCTTTTTGGTCACCATCAGTCTTAGTCTTTTTTTTTTCCATGACCTATGGAAATCTTCCAGCCACCAGCCAGCCCACACTTTAGGGAATCAGAAGTCCTTTTGCCCTACACTGTCCACATGTAGAGCAAAAGTGGTCACAGATCATGTAAATGGGCAGGCATGGCTGAATTTGGCTCACAGGTACAGATTTCCATCCATCCAATGAAATAAAATTCCACAATACTAAAACTCTGGAGATTGGACCAGGTACATGACCATATGAAATAAATACCACAGTTCCAAGCCTCCTTTCCAGCTGTCCAAGTTCTGGCCATGAGCATATGTGTGCAACTCCTAAACCATGCCCCAAAAGAGAATGGAATTGACTTTTCCTCCCCCCACCCCTATTCTCTGGCTGGAACACCAACATGAGCTCTCTTGGGTCACACAGATGAAAGAGACACCCTAGGGATAGAAGGAGCTTAGGAGCTCTGTGATTTCCTGGAGTACAACTACCATATCAGCTCAAATTTATATGAAAGTGAAATAAAATTCCAATTGGTTTAAACCACTGTTGTCATGACCTGCATGCAATCCAATCTATAACCTAACAATGCCTGATTCCACCAAAAATTAAGGAGTTAGTTCAATTCAACCTCCCAATAACAAATACCAAAGTCAGGAATCCAAGTGCAAAAGAGCAGGAAATAGCTCTTAAATCTACGGACTTCTCTAAATCTCTTGCACTACCATCTTCTCTCTTTTAGACTACTGCCTTGCAACAGTTTAGCACTGTCAATAGTTTTGCAATGCATTGAAAACATAGACAAGGCTCACAAACACAGCCTTCTAGTTCTCCCATCTGCCACTCCCTCTGGTCCCAAGCACACCAAACTCACTTCATTCTCCTCATTTTAGCCACATCATATTTCTGTCCATTGTATTTGTCATGCTGTTTCCTGCCACAGGCCCTCTGTACATGCTGTCACCTCTCTCTAGTATGCTCTTCCCTTTGCAGCCTACTATTCACATCTCAGCTCAAATATCACTTTCTGACCTTGAACTCTTGATTCAGTAAAGGCCACTTTTATTGGCTCTTCTGACACTGTGAGCCTATCTGTCAAAGGCTTGTCACAGTTACAGTTTTCCATTTGCTTTGGGATGATTTGATTAACCATAAGCTTTGTGGGATAGGAGCCATGTCTGATTCTGCTCACCACTGTATCCATGGTCTCCATAAAGAAGACAAATGGGTTACTATACATAAATCCCTATTGCAAAGGTAAGGTAATATGCTTCATAACGGATTTTGGCTCTGTTCTATGTCACTTAGGATTAGTTTGGTGTCATAGAATAGAAAAAAAAGACAATGGCCTAAACCAGAAAACAGCTATTTTTATCTTTCATATTAAACATGTGCAGAAATTAAAGGTTTGGAACTGGGGCATAATAGTTCTATGAGGTTACCAGGGATCCAGGTACCTTTTTGACAGTCACTCTGCCATATCTAGGATGTGGTTCTTGTCTTCATGGCTCAGTATGGCTGCTAGAGCTCCAACCATCGTATCTGTTCTGGGTAGCAAATTTGAGAAATGGAGAAAAGGGTCTGCCTCTCTTTTAAGGGGACTTTCTATAAATATTACACCAAATGTATCCTTATCCATATATTAGTCAAATTGATGTCTCTTCCCTGAAAAGGAAGCCAAGAAATGTGGACTATCAGCTGCATTACCATGTGCCAGGTAAAAATCATTGTTCAGTTACTAAAAGACATAGAAAATGTTTTGGTTATTTACTTCTTCCTTATAAAACACCCTAAAATAATGGCAATCAAAAATAATTAAATAAATAACAATAACTATTGCCTCTCACAGATATATGGGTGGTGTGTTCTTTTTATTCATTTAATTAATTTATTATTTATTTTTGAAGAGCTGGGGATTGAATCCAGGGCCTTGAATCCAGGGCCTATGATCATGGTAGGCAAGTGCTCTACCACTGAGCTACATCTACAGCTCTGGTATGTTCTTAACTAGGCAGTTCTTCTACAAGTCTTGCTTACGTCTCATGCAGTTGCAATAAACTAAGAAGTTTGGGCTCGTCTCATGGTAACCATGGTCTCTCCTCTCTATGTGATCTTTCCACTCAACCTCCAAAAACACAAAGAATCTTCCAGGCCTTCTCAAAGCTTAGGTCTCGTGTCACTTCACCATCTTCTACTGGTCAAAACATTCACAGGGCCAGGCCTAATTCAAGCAAAGGAGAAACACACTTGCCTTCTCTATGAGGGAAGTGATGCAGATATTGCAGCTGTCTTTAATCTACCACCAGGAGAATGGATATTTGGAGGTAATTAGCAGTCTTTGCCCCACATCCCTTCAAGACAAACCATTTAAAATGCTAAGAAAGGGTCATTGCTATATAAAACTCATGAAAAGAAATACTGGTCATTATGCTTAGAAGCTAAAGGACATCAGAGTAAAACTAATGATAATCTCATAGTAATTCTCATGCCAGCTCTTCATAAAGTTCTAGCAAACTTTTAAAAGATACTTCCTATGGGTGAAATAATCTGCACATTAATAAGCAATAGAGAACATTCCTAGTAGAGGAAATATGATTGGCCAAGTTTGCCAGAGGGGGGAAAAAAAGCTTGACCTCACTAATAATGAAGGAAAGCACATAAAAATGATATTAAGCTATTAAATTCTCTTCATCAATCTAATATTTTATACCATTTGAAAATACCCAGTGTTATCCATGTTGTTTGTCGAGGTATAAAGCAGAATGATCTGTTTAAAATACAGTTTACTAAGATCTGTTAAGTTTAAACTGCACATACCTTTTAATGGGACGTTTCCAGTCCTGAGTCAGCATTCCATAAAAATAATTTGCACAATACAGGCAAGGTGGTACACTCCTGTAATCCCAGCTACTCAGGAGGCTGAGGCAAGAGGATAGCAGGTTCAGGTCTAGTCTGGGCAACTTAGATCCTGTCTCAAAATAAAAAATCAAAAGGGTTGGGGATGTAACTCAATGGTAGAGTGCTTGCCTAGCATATGCAAGCTCTGGGTTCAATCCCCAGTACTGCAAAATGATAATAATAATTTCACAAGTACTCAAAAATATATGTAAAATAATGTGCATTTCAGTATTAATATATCACCCAATATAAGCTCTAAGCTCTTTTTTTTTTTGGTGCTAGGGCTCAAACCTAGGTCCTGGTGAATACTAGAAAGTACTCTACCACTGAGCTACATCCACACTCCATAAGCTAGCTTGTATTTAGCATCCATAATGTATCACTATGCTGCAGATACTTTCATCATCCCTGACTTTCAAGGGAACAAACTGAATCTTGTGAGGTTAATTAGCCAATGCCACAGAGCCAAGTGATAGAAAGAATAGACTCTAAGCCAGGTCTCATAGATTCCATAGCCCAAGGCATTATGCACTGTAAATTCTACCACAGATGTTTTCAATAAACTTGCCAGGCATGGCAGATATGCACAGACTCAAAATCACATTTCTCTTCATGTCTCCTTGCCATCTTACTGACAGTTCAAGCCATTGAGAAGATCAAGGAAGAGGAATGATGGAGTGAAGGGGATAAGTACCCAGTATGAAGTTTAAAAAAAAACTAGATTCAAACTATTTAAAAAATAGGGAGGGAAAGCTATAATACATATTGCTGGCCAGGTTGTAGCAAAATTGGTACATTTGTAGATTGCTAGTGGTGGTGCAAATTGGTTCAACTAGTTGGACAGATTTTTGGCAGCATTTCAATAGACACTAAAATGTTCACATTCTTTAATCAGAAATTTCACTCTTAGGAAAGTATTTAAAGGAATTAATGCAAAAGAATAAGTTAGGTGCACAAAAGTTTCCATTAGAATGCAATTGTTAATAGGAAAATAATTAAAATAATACAACTGTTCAAAATGGGAGAATGATTAAGTAATGATTAAGGGGTTGTATTTGGCAAGAACCACAGCTGTTCACCTTTTTTCTCAGAATCCTTTGGCTTGTCAAGCCCTGATCCTCACACAGCCCAGGGTGCTTATGTTAAATAAAACAACAACAATCACTAAGGCACATTTTAGCTTTGCAGAACCAGAATGGAGTCAGCCCAATGTTTTCTTCACATTTAAAAAACTGAGAACAGACTCCACCTGCCCTCTTTTAGCTCTGCATAAGTCTCCGCTCTTTAGCACATTTGCTGTTTACAGTTGCAACTCCCTCACAGTTTTCTCATCATTTCCAAAATGTTTTCTTCCCTGAAGTTGTGCATAAGCTTATGCCATTCAGGATGCCCGCCAGGACTCTGTGAGGCACTGGGGCCTGGCTGCCTTCAGCATCAGTGTAACAGAGGCCAAGTCACAACTTTGCTAACTGCAAAGCCTCGCTGAGAGATGACCTATAATTATAAGAAATACATCAAATAGTGATTATTTTTATTGATGTCAAGCTGTATTTTTACAATGAGCTATGTTACAAGAGAGAATGTGTTCTCTCCTGGCCAATGCCCAGCTCCACAACCTGCTTGCAAACTAGATGCACAGAATACAATCAGTTCTCGTGGTTTTGTCCAAAGGGTCCCCAAGACACTGTTTGGAAACACTGTAGGCTGTGGGGGGCTGCCAGTTTTGAGGATGATGTGAGGTAGAACAATGATCATCATTATTGAACAATAATGGTATTGGAACAATACAGCAAATGCTTTAGAGAGTTAAAATGTTTCCTGCCTAATGGCCGCATGTTTCATATAATTATTTTCTTTGTGTGCTTTTACAATTTTTAAATTGCCTTTCATTATAAATTGTGTTTAAAATATAGGTGACCTCCTTTTCCTGCATATTCTAATACTGCCAGGTAGTGATATACATGCTCGATATGGCTGTCTTTTCTTGGATGTTATAGCGTGTGTGTGTGTGTGTGTGTGTGTGTGTGTGTGTGGCTTTTTACTTCTAAGAGTTTAAAAAGCCAGTTAGGCTGAGTGTGGTGCCACAGGTCTGTAATCCCAGCTACTCAGGAGTCGAAGGTGAAAGAATCAGGAGTTTGAGGCCAACCTGGGCAACTTAACAAGACCCTACCTTGAAATAAATAAAAAAGGGCTGAGGATGTAGTTCAGTGATAAAGTGCTCCTGAGTTCAATCTCAAGTTTGAAAAAAGACACTTCTTGGCAGAGCACGGTGGCGTCCCAGCACTTGGGAGACTGAGGCAGGAGGATCGTGAGTTCAAAGCCAGCCTTAGCAACTTAGCGAGGCCCTAAGCAACTCAGTGAGACCCTGTCTCTAAATCAAATACAAAATAGGGCTGGGGATGTGGCTCAGTGGTGGAGTGCCCCTGGGTTCAATCCCCTGTACCAAAAAAAAAAAAAAAAAAAAAAAAGACACTTCTTTATAAAAACTCTTTAAGAAGGTAGCCAAGAGTAGAAAGGGGATGTAATTCACAAGCACCAAACTATAGTCTTCTGCCTGCTAATATCAAGTTGTGTGACTATGGACAAGTCAGTTCATCTCTCTCTGATGTTACTCATCTGTAAAATGGGCGAGATTTACAGAGGTTAAAGGCAGCAGACTGCCTGGGTTCACTCATATCCGGGCTCCAGCTCTGTGATCACGGGCACACTACTTCCCCCTGTATTAGGGGAAACAACCGACCTGGTTTGCCCAGGATTGAGGAATCTCCTGAGACACAGGACTTTCAGTTTGAAAATTGGACAAATCCTGGGATGACCAGGAAGAGTTGGTCACCTTTTCCATGCCTCAGTTTCCTTATCAGTAAAAGAGGGATTATAACAGAACCATCCCCACAGGGCTGTCTGGAGGACTGTTTGTTTGTTTTTTTTTTTTTCAGTATGAAAAAGCACTTAACACAACCTCTGGCACAGAGTAACTATTCCATAGGTGACAGCTGTTATAATCAGGATTGTCTTTTTGGATGTATCTTCTTGATTCCATCCCCCTCTGTTACTATTTCACCATCTCCCTTTCTCCTCTCTTCTATTTAATAGCATAAAGACTTAAATATGAGCATATTTAGTATTAAACTCGACATGCTGTGAAATCCTTTGTTTCACTTACCACTCCAGACAATACCAATGATGCCTTCAGAATGTTTTTAAGCAATTTAATATAGCTCTCATTGGAATGTCACAATTTTCAAAGTTATAGTTCAATCTCCCCTCAGTGTAATGCAATAAAAGGTTACTCTAATGTCGTTTCCTTTATATAAATAACATCAAAATGCTTCAAACCCAAAAGCTGAATAAGAAAGGAGGAGGGTAAGAAGAAATGGGTTCGTGATGACATGGAAGGGCAGCATTTTTGGACCAGTGGCCCTTCCTGTCTTTGATAAAACATTTCCAGGTGAAATATATTTTGTGTTCTATGCTGTGGGAGCCAATCCTGACCAATAGGTGCATAGAAGGTAGGGAGACTATTGTTGAAAACTGACTGAGAATGAATGAATGCAGATGAAACCATAAACAAGGCCCTCTCTGAGAGGAAAATGTGGACTCAACCTATACCAGATGGAAGTGGGACCTCCCAGGCAAATGCATTTTTCACCAGTTCTCTCTTCTTTCCTTCCCCATCCTGCCTATTACTTAAGTAGGCCATACTTGTGGAGGAGATAAAGGAAATCTGTGAAAGGAAGGACAGACACTTTTTACTCTTGCATTTGGCAGAGAGTAAAAGCCCTTTCTGGATAATTTTTGCTGGGTG
>JAJEJO010046149.1:9084-44110 GCA_020662805.1 Glaucomys volans | reverse complement strand
ATTAGAGTGATGTAACCACAAGCCAAAACACACCAAAGAAAGCCTAGAGTCATCAGAAGTCAGAAGAGGCAAGGAAGGATTCATTCCTAGAGCCTCCTTGAGTAAGCATTGGACGAAAGATAAGCACCAAAGAAAGCACCAAAGAAAGCCTAGAGTCATCAGAAGTCAGAAGAGGCAAGGAAGGATTCTTTCCTAGAGCCTCCTTGAGTAAGCCAGAGGCCTTCAGAACTGTGAGAAGCTACTTCCTTTGGCTGATACTTCTTTAGAAGGCTAGGCAAATTGTGCTAGAGAAGGAATGCCTGTGTTATTTGTATTTCCTTGGCTGTGACAAAATGCCTGAGATAAACAACTCAAAAGGAAGAAATATTTATTTTGGCTCACAGCTTCAGAGGTTCCAGTTCATGTTCAGTTGGCACATTGCTTTTATGGGCCTGTTGCAAGGCAGTACATCATGGCAGAGTGTACCTGACTGAGCAAAGCTGTTCAGCTGGTGGCAGTCAGGAAGTGAGAGAGAGAGGAAAGGCCAGGTTCCCAATATCACCTTCAAGGACACACCTACAATGACCTAACTTCCTTCTATGAGGCCCACTCCTAAAGGCTTCACCACCTCCCAGTAGTGCCACAAGCTGGTGACAAAACCTTTAGCATATGGGCCTTTGTGGGACATTTAAGATCCAAACCATAAAAATGCCCCTTGCCTCAGCAGTTCTCATGTAAAGATTGATGGGAGGAGGATTTGAGGTATATAGACACCAACTCCCTTGTCCCTTGGGTAGGGTAACTGAAGTAACACATTCTGGAATTTAGCTCCATCTATGCACAGTGGTTACTAGCTTGACAAACTTCACTGGCTTTCCTCCCTTCCATAGTTTTAATTGCCTACTTGCATGCCAGTTTTTGCTGGGATCATCTGCCAAACAAACCACAGTCAGGTGTCACTTAACAACATGGCTACATTCTGAGGAATGCTATGCTAGGTGCTTCCATTGATGTGTGAATACCTTAGAATGTATTGTTCAAACCCAGATGGTTACAGGTCAGTCACTTGATGTGCCTATTCACGCAATTGAGAGATGCAGTAAACACAAGATGTCTGAAATTTCTGTGGGCATAACATGGCATATTGTAGAAGGTGTACACTCTAAAATAATGATAAAAGTATAGTAACTATATAATCCAGTAACTTAGTCATTTATTATTATTATTACTGAGCATTATGTACTGTACATAATTGCATATGCTATACTTTTATTCAAGTGGCAGTGCAACAAGTTTGCTTAACTAACATCACCACAGATCTGAATGATTTTTGCACTGGGATATTATGATAGCTATGATATGGATAGGTGATAAGAATTTTTCACCTCCATTATAATCTTATGGAACCCCTGTATATAGTCTGTCTTTAAGCAAAATACCATTATGAGGTACATGACTACATCTGTACATGAACACTTGTCTCACCTGCTTCAGGGAGAATCCCCAACTAAAATATAAATAAATAAGAACATTACACATTGTCCCAGCACTTAGACAATGTATTTACCTCAGTGATGTACACCTTGGTCATTTTCCTCAGCTATTTAATGACAGTTGTCTAATTCTGACCTTATAACAACAGAAATTTGCTGTAATTAAAAATTTCTGTGCCAAAAGCATACAATGGTGAAGAGACAGCCTCTTCAACAAATGGTGCTGGGAAAACTGGAAATCCATATACAGCAAAATGAAACTAAACCCATATCTCTCACCCTGCACAAAACTCAACTCAAAGTGGATCAAGGACCTAGAAATTAGACCAGAGACTCTGCACCTGATAGAAGAGAAAATAGGTCCAAATCTTCATCATGTTGGCCTAGGACCAGATTTCCTTAACATGACTCCCAAAGCACAAGAAATAAAAGCACGAATCAATGATTGGGATAGAGTCAAACTAAAAAGCTTTTTCTCAGCAAAGGAAACAATCAGCAATGTGAAGAGAGAGCCTTCAGAGTGGGAGAAAATCTTTGCCACACACACTTCAGATAGAGCACTAATCTCCAGAATCTACCAAGTACTCAAAAATCTCTACACCAAGAACACTAATAACCCAATCAATAAATGGCTAAGGAAATGAACAGACACTTTACAGAAGAAGACCTACCAGCAATCAACAGATATATGAAAAAAATGTTCAACATCCCTAGTAATAAGAGAAATGCAAATCAAAACTACCTTAAAATATCATCTCACCCCAATTAGAATGTCTATTATCAAGAATACAAGCAACAATAGGTGTTGGCGAGGATGTGGGGAAAAAGGTACTCTCGTACATTGCTGGTGGAGTTGCAAATTAGTGCAACCACTCTGGAAAGCAGTATGGAGATTCCTTAGTAAACTTGGAATGGAACTACCATTTGACCCAGCTATCCCACTCCTTGGCCTATACCCAAAGGACTTAAAAAAAAGCATACTACAGTGATGCAGCCACATCAATGTTCATAGCTGCTCAATTTACAATAGCTAGATTGTGGAACCAACCTAGATGCCCTTCAATAGATGAATGGATAAAGAAACTGTGGTATATATACACAATGGAATATTACTCAGCCATAAAGAAGAATAAAATTATGGCATTTGCAGGTAAATGGATGCAGTTGGAGATGGTCATGCTGAGTGAGATTAGCCAATCCCAAAAAACCAAACGCCAAATGATCTCTCTGATAAGTGGATGATGATGCATAATGTGGGGTGGGAGGGAGGCAGGAACGGAGGAAGGATGGATTGCATAGGAAATAAAGGGGGGTGGGATCAGGGAAGGGTGTAAGAATAATAACAGAATGAGACAAACATCATTACCCTGTGTACATGTATGATTACACAAATGGTGTGATTCTATGTACAACCAGAGAAACAACAGCTGTAATACACTTGTGTGCAATGAATCAAAATTAAAAAAGAAAACTTTAAAATAAAAAAAATAAAGAAAGCTCATTACTGGTATATAAAAAAATAAAATAAAATAAAAATAAAAATAATTTCTGTAGGTGTGTATTCACAAAATCCTTTGGAAAAGGATTGTTCTTATATAATCTTATTTCATTCTTTATATTCTTTTATTCTCTTCACTATAAAACATGATATTTTAATATTTAGTATGCCCTCCCCTCTTTTAGTCTATAGAACTGTTCTTTGTTCAAAACACAAACCATAAATCCCCAAGTGGAGGAAAGCGTAAATATTTTCTCTTAAAACAATTTTCACTGAATATAAAGCCTGGCCTTATATTCAAAACTGTCATAAGGAATGGTTGCTTGTTTGGTGTTTGTTTTATTTATTTTTATTGGTACATTATAATTATAGATAATCGTAGATGCAGTTGTTACATATTTGTACATGCACATAACACAATTCAGTCAAATTCCTTCTGATGTTAGTTTTAAATGGTTAAGTGAATCTTCCTGAAATGTTAAAAAGTTTTGAAGTCACTGACTTCATTGTTCTTTTTATCTTATCTCAAAACACTGAGGAGAGGACTAAAGGTGATGCAAACAAGTTTACAAACAAAGGGTAATAAACTTTACAGGATTTAAAAAATATACACATTTTAAATGTAGGTAAACCCTGGGGAAGCCAAAGTGTTTTAATATCTGAATTATCTGGAAACAACTGAACAGCTCAGTCTCTGTAGAAAATAGTATATTTTGACCTTTAAAAATGTACTGTCCACACTGATGACTTTTTTCCTTAAGAAAATGTAGGAAATTATGACAAATAAATAGGTTGTTTCAAGTTTTCTGAAAAAGAGCAACTGGCTGTGGAAAATTCTGCTGAGGTTATACAACTATGAAGTGACTATTTTGCTTCTTCCAAAAGCAACAGACTCTCTTTAAATTCTTATTACTTGTTTCTTAACAAAGTACTTTGGGTTCATGCATTCTATCAAGAAATCTTTATTGGAAATTCCTTAGATCTTCAGAATGAAGTAGATAATACTTCTTGCTTCCATTTATTAATTTATTATCAAAAACACCATTCACTAGAAAAATATGACCAGATTTTATATTAATAAGAGTAGATAGTGTATTAACTTTAATCTTTAATAAAAATTTACAGAGTGGGACAGAAAAGTGATAATGTTTAAATTAAATATGTATTCCTATTTTTCCATAGCAGGAAACAAAGCATTTTTTTTATCAAAAAGAAGCCATTTGCTGACATGTGGGTTTGTATGTGATTTTAAACATTGTCCAAAATTGCAAAGTCTGGTGAAAAATATCATATAAGAAAGAAATTAAACAGATATCTTATATTGAGGTACAAAATCCCAGAATTAAGGAACTTATTGATACAAGGATGAAATCTAAGTTATGATTCCATTATTGTGTCAGCTTCCAAGGGAGTATTTGAAAAAAATCCCATCATCTAGTTTTTATCATAAATGCTGGTGCAAATAAGTTTTCAGCTGAGGTTATGAATTGAATTTAAAGTAGCAAAAAGTACTTTATTAATAACTTTTTGATATTTTATTACTATAAGTAGCAGTAAGTGCAGACACCACACAAATAAAAAGGAGAGTCATAGCATTTCTTTGCTGCAGAAGCAACTATTTCGCATGATTATTTTCATCTACCTCTAGACTAATCTGCTATCAGTATGCCTCTCCCAATGGCTTTCCCTTGATTTTTAATGAGTTTTGGATGGCTTCTTTTTACATTTGTGGTGCAATTTCAGGTGTAAGGATATAATACTACTTCTTCCCAATTATCCTTATGGATGGTGGGGACTTACGGTCAATGATAATCAAATAATTCATATACCACTTTGCAATGAGTTATATGGTATATGTACAAGATGTGTCTAATCTGGTTTCTTAGGAGGATCCTGATGGCCATTTGCATTTCTGGAGTAGGCTCTGGGCACTGTTGGGGTACAATGTGAGAGGCATTATGAGGTGGTAAGGGAAAACTGAGTCAGAAAGCTTTGGGGGTCTCAGCAAAGTAGATTCTCAAGCCTTGACTGTAATTTTTAAAAATTTGTCAATGGACCTTTTGTAATTAATTAATTAATTAATTAATTAATATGCAGTTCTGAGAATCGAACCCAGTGCCTTGCACATGGTAGGCAAGCTCTCTTCTACTGAGTCCTAACCCCGACCCGGATTTTAGGATATCACATTTCATATAGCCATCTAGCCCAGCAGTCGAGACAGTGGGGATATTTACTATTCTTCACTCTGAGTGGCCTTACCAGGAACTCTGCTAATCAAAACCCTTGCCTAAGTCAGACTACACTCAAGACTCCTGAGAGCCATTCCATATTGTCCGGTAGAAGGGGGGAATCTGCAACTATCCTTCACAAGAATGTATCCTTTTACACAGTACTTGGTTTCAAGTTTTTGTTATGAAATTTAAAAAGAGACAGTCCAAACTTCATGCCCAATGGAGACTGTGTCACACCTGTCTTTGGGAGGTGAAAGCTGCAAGGAACTGAACTCAAAATTTTGCACAAAATTGGGTTGTTGCAGTTGTGCATGAGGCAAGCTTCTTCTCAGCACTCAACACAAAATACTGTGCTTGATTTTAAGTAGGATGTCAAGAGCATGTGAGCTGAGACTGTCACCCAGGTCCAAATGGAACATTTTCAGGGATGCTGACACTGTTTGCCACTTCTCAGGAGGTTTGGAAAGAAGGAAAACACTGAACAGAAGAGTTAAACACTCATGTATGTGGAGCAGGCTTTAGCAGATCACAGTGAAAACCACCCATCCTTCTCAATAGCCCATAGAGAGTGTGGCAGGATAGAGACAGCACTGTTCTGTTGTCATGAGCTTTGCTGCTCTGCTGTCTGGCACATCCGAGCCTCACAAACATTAGAGTTGTAGACACAGTTTGTGTGCTCAGATGGCTGCCAGGGAAGTGTTGGTTACAATTTAGAAAAAGAAAGAAAAACACAATGAAGATTTTTATCAGGGCTCCTCCAGTCAAGCAAATGTGTTTGTAAAGAGTGATTGGTTTTAGAGGCTGTGACACACTGTCATTCAAGGTATTTCCAGACACAAATTGGATGATATCTTAGACAAGTCAAATACACATGAATCTTTTTCCCCCTACAAATTTAAGTTATGATACTAAAGACATCAATACTTGTGTTTGGTGAGAGGCATTTTGTCTACAAGACTAATGATTTATGGTAACTCCATAATCCTACCAAACCTGACCAATGTCTTTAAAATTCCTTGGGGAGCTGTTCCCCCAATATAGGATTATAGAGAGCAGAAATTGTATCAATTTGTTGGATTGTGCTCATTGCCACTCTCCATGACAAGGCTCCAAATTATATTTATCCCTAGGATCAACTGAGATGAACTGCTTTTGCCTCACCAAAGCCTGGTTACATTGTCCAAGTATAATTTTCAAAAAGCTCCAAGCATGACTCTTGTATGTATATAGTATGAACATGTGTTAAAGATTTATTATCTTATTAGTGAGGAAATGACTAACATGATAAAAACTAGATGAAAAAGCATTTTGTGGGCTTGAATATTTATAGGCATTTAAAAAGATATTAAAAGAAATTGCTATTAGATTCAAAACTGATTTATGCCCTACAGGACAATAAAAAACCATAACTTTGGGGATTTTCTTTTCAACTGGATAGAAATAATTTGCATTGTTATTGAAAAAGATCAACAAGTTAACAGGTAACTTCATTGAATCTGAGGAAGAAATTAATAGCAAATAGAAAAGGTGAACAAAGTCATGTTACTATAGTTAATCAAACAATTCTTGGTGAGCTTGTTTTGATATGACATTCAAAGAACTTTACTTAAAAGTATTGGACATTTTGAATACCTTGGGTTACATTAGCAATATGATCATTACTTTCATTTTCTTCTGCATTCCTCTCCACCTTCACTGCAGTTAGATTTAAGGCCCTCAAACTCTGCAAAATAATCACCTCCTTCTTTGCCAATAGGAATTTTAAGGACTTACCAAGAGGGGAGCAGATCATCTTTTCACCTGATTGCAGCCCTGCTTAGCTGGGTGCCTTGGATGCCCCTCTGGTCGTCATGGCATCTACTGTTGCTACCCAGCTTATCATGGAGGTCTGCAGCTTCTACAGGTCACAACTTCTGGTCCACTGAGCCCTCATTCCTGATGCTGAGTCCATGGTGGTCTCTTCTAAGGTGGGTTTGCCTTACACTGATAAATGTGTAACAACTAGCCATCGGAAAAAAGGCCCCAATTGATTTTTGACATTTGTCAATTTCTATGATGTAAGTATTTCCACCATGGTCAATTTCAAGTTGCCAATACATGCTAATCAGCTTGTAAAATTTCTGAAAATATAGCAATCCATTCTGGCAAACCATTGTAATAAGCCAGCTAGCTCTAGTACATCACTAGCTGGAGGTGTGTGTGATGGGTGGGGATTCTCACCATTAAGATCAACACTGTCTGAGAATCCCACAGCAGTATTCCAGGATTTTAGTAAAACAACTATCCTCAACATATGTTTCTTATAGTGTTCCATCTTCCTCCCAGTAACACGGCAGGAAAACCCCTGTCACTATAGGGAAGTGGGGCCTAAAACAATCCTGTTTGTAACTTGCTCATCCTGGCTGCCACTTGATTCACTGCTGAGTCTTGAGAGAAATACGGAAAGCTATAAGGAAAAATTTGCTTAGAGCCATTTTACTAAAAATGGGAAACACTCATCCTTGGGAACAATACTGTGGAATCTTGGAACATTCAGAACTTGTTTGGAACTGTTATAAACTGTCAAAGTTTAAATGCATAAAACCTAAATACATATGTACTCACTTCTTTGATATAAATGAAAATTATGATATAGATTTAAGGTAAGTTTAGAGGCCACCCATTTGCCAAAGGGCTGAGAAACTGCCCCAACATTTATGCCCTGTTATTATATTTAATGTCCAAACTCTTGCCAGTTCTGAATACACAATGACCAAATTTTTCTCCATTGATTTGGCCAAAACTGACCAACCTCAGAATTGCTTATCAGCCTTCATCTCTGATGAGGAGTTGCTCATTCAGGATCCTGTTTCATCACATCACCTGGAGCATTTTATTTCATAGGACTTTCTCTTGATCATGCACATATTCACTTGAGTGCTGTGACCAGAACTGAACAGTGTCCTAGCTGTGAACACATCACCTTTGGTACCAAGATAGGAATAATCTATGACTTATTTTATAGACCCATTTAGAGGTGCTTGAGCATTTCACTAGTTTCTTTTGTCTGCAGAAACATGCCAAAGCAATGTCTTCAGATGCCTGCATGCTTTGAAATTTTCTTTATTATATTCACACGGACAGGGACCCACCCATGACCCTGTTAGCCCATTTGGGATCTTTGTCCAAATCAGAAAGATGTTCCTTCTTGTAAGTGAAAGTCCACCTGCAGCAGGGCACAACACATTTTGAGCTGAATTTTGGAATTCATTCCTAGGAGTCTAATAACATTCACCTTCATATCCAGAGCAATTCTGACCATCCAACCCTGTGCTCAGCTACTGACTGTAAAACAGGCCTTTAGCCTTTATAAGAGTCACTGAAAACAGAGTCCTTTTCAGATTCTCATCTGAAGTGGAGATGGTATAAGAACAGTCCATATTTTAGAACTTGGGAAATGAACAGGCTGGGCTTTAGCCCATTCCCTGCTCCCAACCCAAACCTCTAAAATAATTTCAATAAAAACTGTTTCCCCTGGGACATTTTCAAGTTGACATGTAATAATTCTCATCTGAAGCGTAAATAACTACAAAGGATTTAATTTGTGGTATATTATAAATATTGATATTGAAAAATAAAACTCTTACATCTCCCTTTATGAATGAATATAAAGGAATCTAAATATAGTTATTTGATACTATTACCCATTAATACAATAAATGAACAAGATCTTCTTTAACAGAGATTTATATCTTTATCTTGTTGAACTCCTTGTTTCATTCTGCTTCATTCAGAGGATTTTATTCTAATGTAATATATTTTTTATGTTTGAGAGAATTTTATTTATCACCATATATTATACTTCTCTACAACAAATATATAAATTGCCATTATTTTTATTTTTTGTGACTACAGGACTCAAAGTGCTTCAAAATACCTTATGGATCGAAGCATTGTTACAAAAATTAGTTGTTCTCAACTGATCAAAATAGTATAAATGTATTACAAATTTTGATAATTATCAAGTATAAAAGGTAAAATTTTAGTGAAAACGTGTTTCATAATAAAGCACATAGGGATCTTTAAAAAGTTCATGGATGAATATTTTTATTGCTAGAATGGAAGAAATTTTGAGCATTTTATTCCTATTTTTGTTAAAAAAAGATGTGAGCCATAAGTAAGAAGATGAAGGGAAAATGTTTGTTGTATCCATGTTATTCAGTTGTTTGATCTACTTCCAATTTATATACTAAAAATATCACATAGACATCTAGTTTCAAAAATAATCACCTAGCATCTCAATTATCTGAATACAAGATTGGACACTAGCTTGCGAAAGTTCTGTGATGCAGTCTGGAGTGTCCTTTGCTTTCCCAAAGCAATCCTGCTTGTTTGTAATTGAACGTTTGTTTAGCATTTTGGAGACTTTTATACCCCAAAATGATTTACCTGAGTAAGATTTAGGAAGAGAAGTATCCCCTTCTATAAAGCAGGAGAAGGAAATGTCTATCAGGGTCTTGTTCCAAGGCAGATCACATTTGGAAAAATAGAGGATCTGGACATTATTACACTTAAAATTCAGTTGTGTCCTCATACTTCCTGGAATGTCTTCATTTGTACTCAAGATACGGACCAGTTTGATGACCATTACACTTACTAATTATAATTGCCAGATTTATCAAATAAAAGTATAAGACACCCAGTTAAGTCTGACTTCATATAAACAATGAATACTTAATTAGTATAAGTATCTTTCATGAACTACCTTTCACATGCAATATTTAGGACATACATATACTAAAAATATTCATTGTTTATCTGAAATTCAAATTTATTTGGTTGTTCTGTATTTTATTTGGTAATCTTAGTTTTATTTCCAGTGCAAATTACTCTGAGGGATCTTGGGAGATAGTCTCATCCTGCAGAAGATGAAACTCAAGGGTGTGGAGAAAAGGAAATCTTTGTACACTGTTGGGTGGAAATTTAGATTGGGGCAGTCTTTATGGAAAACAGTGTGGATATGCCTAAAGAAATTAAAGATAAAACTGCATATGATACAAGAATCCCTCTTCTGGCCATATATTAAAAGGAAATGAAATCACTAACTCATAGAGATATCTGCACTCCCATGTTCATTGCAGCATTAATCACAATAGCCAAGATGTGGAAGTAGACTAGGTGTCTATCAACCTTCTAGCTGTCATCATTCATAGATGAGTGAATAAACTGTAGTGTGTGTGTGTGTGTGTGTGTGTTTATACTGGTGCATATACACACATGATGTAATGTAATTCAGCCTTTACAAAGGAGGAAGTCCTGTCATTTGCCATAACATAGATGGACCTGGGGACCTGGAGGACATTATGCTAAGTTAAATAATCCATACATCGAAAAATATTGCATGATCTCACTTATATGTGACATCTTAGACAACATCCAATATATAGAGATAAGGAATAGAACAGTGGTTACTAGGGTCAGTTTTAAGGGGAAGGAATGGGGGAAAAGTAGGTCAAAGGATAAACTACAACTTCGCAATATGTAGAATGAACAAGTAGAAAGATTTCATGTAAAGCATGAAGACAGTAGTTAATAATGGCATATTCAAGATTCTTGCTAAATGAGTAGATTATAGCTGCTTTTGATACAGGGTGAAACATGGATGAGATGATGGGTATGTTAATTTGTGCTGCTATAGTTCCTATTTTACTATAGAGTTATGTATGTTCTTAAGCATTGTATACCTTAAATATACACAATAAAATTTATTTTAAAAGAAAATATTTGTATGTGAAAAGGTTATAAAATAGTAAGAAAATAAGCTGTTTTGTTTTAAAAAATAATATGTTATCTACATATATATAAACTGGAAGAATATATATACATGTATGTAAATATTTCCATATATATGGAAAAATAAGGACATATATAACAAATAAATATATAAAATAATATATACACATATTCCATATATATATTTGTGTGAGTATTTTTCCATATATATAAAATAAGGACAAGTGTTCAAAGCTATAGGTAGGGAAGAGACAGAAATATGGTTCTTAATTGCTGGCCTTCACTTTTACTGTGATATACAGGCAAGGACATTAGTGAGAATGGAAGGGGAAGCTATAGGTTTGGGGTTGTTGTGTTAGTGGTGATGGTTTCCTACCCTGGATAATGGGGAGTGGTAGGACAGCTGGCCAGGCTCAGACATAGCTGTTTCTATTGGGCAATGAGGGCCCAGATGATGTAAGAAACCATCCTGTGCTGACTGAGGTAATTTCTCCAGCAGGACTCAACAGCCACAGAGGCCAATTGTGGTTTGAAGTATAATGTTCTTCAGCCCAACTGGTACTTCCTGAGTGAGACACATTTTCCTGTCAACGTTATTGACTTTGACCAGGGCAGAAATGACTAGGCATTGCATAAACCATCATTTTTTTTTTCATTAGAAAGGTCGCTATACTACAATCAATAAGAGTTAGGGTCTCAAGTACAACTGCCTGGATACAAATCCAGGCTGCTTCACTCTCTGTAGTTATATGATTTCTCTATCTCAGTTTTCTGATCTGCAAGTTGGAGGAAAGGATATATTTCATAGGGTTGCTGTGAAATATAAAAGACAATGCAAAATGTTTAGAATGATGTCTGGCACATAGCAATCTCTTGATACTTGTTTACCACTGTTATAATCTATGTTATTATAGGAAAGGAGAACTAAAAAAGTGTAATTTTATTACCTATTCTTGCTAGCCCCCCAGACTGCATCTCAGGGCTGTTCTTTATAGCAATTGCCATGGTTAAGAAGTGTTGTACTTGAATTTATTAGATATTCTGATGAGTAAATCATGGCAATGTATCGATTAGAAATTGCCAAAGCAACACTATATAATAAAATATGCAGAACATAGGCCTTTTCATTTTATGCAACCTACTCTTTGATGGATTAGGAAAATTGAAACATCTGTTACACATGGAGTTCACAAGGGAACAGTATGTGAGATAGAAATGAATACACAGAAGGTTTATGAGGGAAACCCCTTGGGATCGACACCAGTGAAAAGAAGGAAGCATGAGTGAACATGTGATGCATGTTCTGCTGAAGCCTCAGTCCGTCTCACAGGGAGCTCTGATCCTTGCATGATGTCTTAGTCAGCTTTCGTCACCATGACCAAAATATCTGACAAGAACAGCTTAGAGGAGGGAAAGTTTGTTTTGGTTCATGGTTTCAGAGGTTCAGTCTATGGTCAGCCAAATCCATTGCTCTGGACCCAAGGTGAGACAAAAACATCATGGCAGAAGGGCATGGTAGAGGAGTGCTTCTCACCTTATGGCACCTGGGAAACAGAGAGAGAAGGGAGAAGAGGCTACATGGAAGATGGACCCTTTCAAATCATGCTCCCAGATATCTGCCTCTTCCAGCCATGCCCCACCTGCCTGCAGTTACCAC
The DNA here is from genome assembly GCA_020662805.1 of Glaucomys volans. Lineage (NCBI taxonomy): Eukaryota > Metazoa > Chordata > Mammalia > Rodentia > Sciuridae > Glaucomys > Glaucomys volans. The sequence continues at coordinate 31,480 of JAJEJO010046149.1, read as the reverse complement.
CTAGTTAGCCCATTCAAAAGAAGATGGATTGATTAGGTTAAAGCTCTCACAATCCAATCATTTCACCTCCCAATATTCCTGCAATGAAAGATTACAGCATTGTTTTCAGCCCTCCACCTTGATCCCATTAGGGACTTTTTATTTTCTTCTTTGGACATAGCTATTGAGAACTAGATGGTAAAATGCATAGCATTTTAGCAAAAAAGTGCCAGTTATAGTGAAGCAAGTTAGTAATACAAAATGCAAAGGCAACCAATTGGTACCAAGAAGTGTATTGAGGATACACAAGAAAGATAGGGGACTTGTAGTCAGTAGCAAATGCTGTCCATGCCCTGCCCCTGGAGCTTGCCTTTATTACTTCAGTGCACACAAACCCCTCTTAAAATTGTCAACATCTGTAGACCATTGCCAGGGGTCTACCTCTAGCTATCAGAGCTCACTTACCTATGTGTAGGGCAGCCCAGAAGACTGGAAAATTCATGCTTCCTAAAAGCAGCTATCAGCCACAACTGATAGGAGTGGGTATATAAGCAGCTCACCCCCATCACCCTCTCCACTGGCTCTGGAGGTCCCCACTGAATTAAGCTCCATTTACTCACAGTAGAAGCTGTCTTAATCATGGATCCTTTTTTGGCTGGCTTCTCTTTCCCTCCCTCATTTCCCCACTCCCCTATGGGTGTTTTCAGAGATTATCTCCCAGTAAACTGGGGACATTCTAACCTTGATCTTGAGGTCTTCTGGGGAACCATGCAGTGTGCTAGGGAAGGAGGATGTATTAACAAATGTGAAAAAAGGCTACAAGGAAAAGTACAATTTGCTTCCAGCTACAATCTTTCTGATCAATTTTCTCTGTGATACTTAGGGTCCTCTGTCATGAAGAAGAAGAAGGAATATATGAAGTGCTTATTTTGCTGCATATAGTACACAGAAGTTTCACAGTTTTATTGAAGAAGAAGAAATGCAATTATGAATCTGGCCATGAACATGATGCCTCTGTCCTCTGTTCTGGGAAGATTAGGGATGCCCCTAATTTGTACTGCCAGAATGAGCTATATGTAGGAGTGGTGATCTCTGCTAGGCAGCAAGGAGAGGTGAAATGTGGGTCACATTTTCAAGACTTTTATGGCAGATTCAATAACCTCCAACCCATATTTGATAACTTGACATGTAAAGGTCTTCATTAGCTTTTTAAAATAAAAGCAAAAAATAACAAAATTAATAAAATTAGGACTAAGAAAAATAATTTTCCAGGCATTTTACTGACCATACAAAGTGGCTTCCTTGTGTTAATCATTACAATCCACCCAAACTTCAAGTGATTTATTATAGGATAAAGCCACATTTTATGAGGATGGATCCTTTAATCTTTCTTTCAAATACTGATTTTTTTTTAGAATTAGTGGTTATCTCTGTTATGGTTTAGATCTGGATTTTTTCAAAAGGATTATATATGGACTCAGTCCCCAATGCAGCAGTGTTCAGAGGTGGGGCCCTTGAGAAGTGATTAGATCATGAGGACCTTGACTTCATCAGTGGATTAAAATATTGAGGGATTCATAATTTGAATGGACTACTGGAAGGTGATAAAAGTGTAGAAGGTAGAACCTAGAAGAAGGGAGTGGGTCCCTGGGGGTGTGCCCTTGGGGGCTATATCTTTGCCTGTCTGTCTGTCTGTCTGTCTCTCTCTCTCTCTCTCTCTCTCTTTCTCTCTCTCTTTTTCTTCCTCCTTCCTCCCTCTCCCTCTTTCCCTCTCTTCTTCCTGAACTTGGCAACATTCCTCCTCCACACCCTCGTCCTATTCTGCCTCATTTCAGGCCCAAAGCATTGGAGCCAGCCAACCATGGACTAAGACCTTGGAAACCATGAGCCAAAATAAATGTTCCCTCCTTTAAGTTGCTTTTCTCAGTTATTTGTCACAGTGACAAGAAGCTAACAGTCTCTATTGAGTAATGTAGCATATAGTGAGCTTTACTCTTTATCTTTAGCCGGAGCTCAGAAAATTTTACTAAAGTAATGCAAAGGAAAACCATTTTATTTGGGGCACCCTGGCTCAATCTCTGTCCCTTCTGCTAACCAATTTATCTAGCATGGATACCACAGAGGAGATTAAGAAACAGGATATAAACTCCCCTCTTCATGCCTATTCTCTCACCCTTGGCATGGAGAACCTCCTTGCCTCTGGAAATGGAGTAAGGATGTTTAATAACATCTGGAGTAAACACTAAAAATCTTGCTCTGAGGGGCCATGGCTGCCAGTTAATTCAGACCCCATGGACTGGCATTTCATTTCCTTCCTACTCAGCTGGAGGAAAGTGTTGTCTCAGGGTTATGCTAGGCAGGGGACATTGAGGAAAAAGACTGAATTTGATCCTCTGATCAAATGCTTGCCAAAGTATAGGGTATATATTCTGTGCTCCCCAAGTGAAGGATGTTTTCTGCCATATCCCTTTTAGCTGAACATGAGGCAGGTACATGGCATGCAAAAAGATCAAGTACCCAGCACCAATAGTACATTAGTGTAGCTTAGTTCATCCTTAGAAAAGAAACTTCTTCTGTGAAACAGTATAAATTTGTTGTGGTGGTGTTTTTTCCTGCAGGGAGAATAATAAAGATTTGGATGTGACAGATTTTGTGTAATGGGGAACCCTGGCTATCAGAGCCTGCTGATTTCACAGAAAGTAATTTGATTTCTGAAATCATTATTTAAGGAGTAGATCAATTTTTTTAATGAGGACTCCAAGCTGCTATACAGAAAGGAGTGAATGAAAGGTGCCAGGGAATGAAAGCCTGGTGAGGGAAATTAGAGATGACTAAATATTCTTAAGAAGCCACATCTAATACTGGGCATAAAGGCTGGTACTGGAAAGGGGCCAGACTCAGGAGAAGGAGCTGACTATACTCCTCGCCAAATCCAGCGGGCAGAGCTAGCAGAGCGGAAGCTGAGAAAGGGCAGTTGGGGAGGATAAAAGTGGATAGAAAGGAGGCTATTAATTCAGAATCTTTAAGAATAATTTGTGCTTTTACACTGCAGCTGTTATTTAAGTTAAAGAAACTAAAGAATGTGAAAAAGGATAGAACCACAAGTCGACTTCCAAAAGAAGATTTACCAATAAAGAACACAGACCTTTCTCTGTCGTTTCATTATCAGGCTTTATGTGTTCCTGGCATTTCTCTCCCTGGTCCTTATTCCTCTAGGAAAGCATCTGATGAATTAAGCTACACTAAAATGTTATTTGGTGTGGGAAAATGGGCACTCATTGTGTTTCTTTGCACAAGTAGTATATTTGTATTTAAAAGAGGGTCCACACTTGAACTCATTTATCATGGAGGAGTGATATACAAACTAGGTAAAAACCAAGTTTTGTATCCCCATTCCTGCCACAAATCCAATAGTTGTGAGTTCAAAAATAAATTTAAAAAATAATTGCCAACATAGTAGTACAAAAAGATGGGACAGTTAACAGATGATTAGGTCACAAGAACTTCAACCTGATGGGTGGGACTAGTGCCACTAATCAAGGGCAAGGTTAGCCCTCTGTTGTTCTCTTTTGCCCTTCCATCTTCTGTCATAGGATGACACAACAAGAAGGCCTTTGCCAAATACTGACCCTGTAATCTTGGACTTCCAAGACTCCAGAATGGTGAGACAATAATTTCTGGTCATTATAAAAAAAATGATTTTCTCTTGGGACTGAGGTTGTGGCTCAGTGGTAGAGCACTTGCCCAGTGTATGAGGCACTGGGTTCGATTCTCAGCACTGCATATAAATAAATGAATAAAATAAAAGTCCATCAACAACTAAAAAAATATTTTAACAAACCAATTTTCTCTCCAGACTTCTGTTGAACTATTCATCCCATTACTTAAATGTATGGAGTGGGAAATGCAAAGTATTCTTATAGGAAGGTATCATGAAATAACACAGGCAAGGTAAAGTACAGAACCTCAGAAATATATGAGCTTACAAACACCCTCATCCCAACCAGTCCCATGCTTGGATGAAGGCATCTTCAGAAGTTACAAGTTTTGCCACTGTATTAAGTTTGAATTGATTATCAACAGAAGGCTAACTGTAGAAGTAATTCAGGCAGAGCTGACCTCTTGTTAGAGTTTTCTAGGATACAATGGATTGTCCTGGAGCCTTTCCATGCCTGTGGCACTTTGTCAGGTGACCACCTAACAATTTATATTCTTCTTTTGTATACTAGGTAGGGTATAAGAAACAGCAAATTCCTGTGTAAAATGAATCGATTTATTTCAACATGCTTTAAGATAGATCCACACTGTTCAACAACTTTCTATGATGCCAGGAATGCCCTACATATGTGTTCCACTATATAACTACTAGCTACACCTTGCTGAGCATTGGAAATGTGGCTAGGTTGACTGAGGGAATGAAATTTGAATTTTTTTCTAATTTAAATTGAAGTTGAACCAGCCACATGTAGATAGAGGATACTGTGTTACACAGTGCAGACGTCAACCTTATAAAATAAAAAAATGGAGTAATTATCAATATTTATCTTTAACATGAAAGAGAAGCCTGTTTATCTGGAGTCACCCACTGCCCCCTTGTAGACACTGTCCCATTGATAGAGTTCCCTTGTCCTTTTTTTCAGTCTCCAGGTCAGAGTAACAAGTAGAGTTGCTTTTTCTCTTCCAGACAGTAGACATCACCTCCCAAAGCTTGATCAGGGTTTTTGGTGATAGCAAGAACCTGGAGTCTTTTAAAATAATAAAAGCTTTCCTTGAAGACAAGACATTTTCTAGATAGTAGCTGTGGAAATAAGTGTAGGCCTCTTAAGTAGAAATAACAGCAGCCTTTCCTTTAACTCTGCCTAGGAATGAAGGAATGACAGTATCAGCGGTTTGAATACATTCAAGGCTGGATCAATCCATTCTGCACTCCAGGCAGAATATATGTATATGTATGTACACACACACACACACACACACACACACAATTTTTATTGCCTTCCCCTTGGTCAACAACAAAAGAGAATTGGGACTGAAATCCCATGTGAGCCTCCTTGGAATTTAAAGCCCATTTTCCTGAGACAGGATTAGGTAAGATAAAGGAAAAAGCAAGAAAATGAACACAAACACAATTAGAGTAGACCAGCCCTCAAGTCAAGTCATGTGTAATTTCCAATAGGAAAAGATTTAATTATGCCATCATGACCAAAATCACTTATTAAGTGCCCATTTATATGTGATGCTGGACGGGAAAGATATACAGAAAAAGTCAGACTTGGTCGCAGCCCACTAGACAGACAATAATGAAACAGAGAGATATTCAGGATGGGAATTAAATACATTAATGAATATTTACATTCAGTGCAAATGTAGCCCCCACAGAGCAAGCTTGAAATTCAAATAACTAAAAAAAAAAAACAATGCTCATGACTATTCTCACTTGGATGCATTGGATGCAAAAGGTGGGGAGAGAAGGATGGAAGAGGCTATTTGGCTATGTTTTTCTCACTGTAATGTATGTGTATGTGCTATTTGTCCATGGGGAAAGATGTCTGTGTGCCAGGAGAGGTGGGGCTGAAAGAGGAATTGAGGACTTCTGCAGCCTGGAAGCTGTTTTATTCTTGCTCAAACCACAGAAACACAGCCAAGCCCCTGTCTCTCCCTCTTCTAATATAGGTCACAGAAGGTATATGGGGGAGAGAGAGAGAACACAAGTGAGCAGTAGGACTCCATGCATCATCAGCATCTGAACAGGGAATGGAGCAAGGGTTTTCCTAACCAAGGTCATGGAAGTAAAAAAGGCAAACTTAGTTGAAGGCTAAGCATGAGGCCAAAGACTAAGAAACCAGTAGGAGGAATCTAAAGGTTTGCTGAATCCAAAGGTTCACCAAACCAAAGGGGCTAGGAGTACAAAGTAGGTACAAAGTACATAGTCAAACATTCAGAAACCAGGGAGATGAGGGAAAGAAAATGGTTTGAGAAAAGGAGTTATTTAGGGCAATTGCTTATAACAGCATGGTTTGAGTTTGGTTTTAAGCTGGCACATGGTTTGGTGCTTTGAATTTGGAAAGTTAGATGATTCAGGGAGGAAATGACAAATGATGAATTTGTAGGAAACAAATTGTAAGTTCCAAAATTGCACAAATCTGTACAATAGCCAATAGAGCTCTAGGTAGTCCACATCCAAACCAAAGTACCATCTTGGAGAAATTATTAAGAAATAGTTAAAGTCATAGGAGCAAATAATAGAATGGTAGTTGACAGGAACTGGGAGAAGGGGAACTAGGGAGTTAACATTCAGTGGGTATAGTGCTATTCAGTTATTCAGGATAAGTAAGTTCTAGAGATCTATTGTACAATATTGTGTCTGTAGTTCATAGTATGGTATTGTGTACTTAAAATTGTTTAGAGAGTAGTTCTTAGGTTAAGATCATCACCCGATGTGAACAATAAAATATATGGTCACCCTAACCTGTACCCCACGTGGACTGACTTATAAGGCTTTGTATGATCTGGCCTTGACTTTCCTACTTCCTGTCATTACCTATCTTCTTTGCTTGCTCTCTTAACTCCAGCCTATTCTTCTTATGCACTTGCTCTGCCTTACCTCTGGGTGCCCCCTGCTGCTGTGTGCTTCCCTACCTGCTTCTGATTCATTGGTTAACCCCACTGTCTCCTGGCTTTGTTATCACTCCCTCTGGGAAATCTTTCTTCCTCATCCTAGCATAGGTTAGTTCTCATAACACTCTCTGCTTCCCCTATTATGACATCTATCGCACTGCATGGCAATTGCATATGAACTTGTCTGTACCCCTACCAGATTGTGAATTCCTTCCAGATATAGACTGTGCTCTGTTCACCTTTCTGTGCTCAATATTTGGCCTAACATGCTCTCTGCACCCTTTGGACTCTCAGGAGATATTTTTTGAAAAGATAAAAATACATATAATGTCAACATACAACCTCATTACTTATTTTCTGTAGTTTGTTAATGTAATACAGAAAAAAAAACAGTGAATGGGGCTGGGGTGGTAACTCAGTGGCAGAGTGGTTGCCCAGCATGCATGAGGCCCTGAATTCCATATCCCAGAAAAAAAGAGAAACTATTAGATGAATTTCACATTTTTCTAAAATTACAAACTACTTTAAATACAAAATTGCTTTCAGAGACAATGGATAAACTCTGTGGTGACCTGGAGTGGTTTGGGAAACTTTCATGGGGGAAATAAAGAACTTGAAAAATGAATTGACTTGAGAAGACTGAAGGAAGTAGGGACAACAGGTCCTTGAGGACAAGGACTCAAGGCTTGGACCAAGCCTTATAGATCTTCAGCTTGAACCTAGAGTTCAAGGGACAGAAAGCAGAACAGCTTTGCTAAAAAAAAAAAAAAAAAAAAAAAAAAACCCTATAAAATCTTTAAAAATTCTTAAATAGCTCATAGGAAAACAAGAAAAAATAAACACAGGAAGAATAAATGAAAGAAACAATCAGCAAACAAGTAATAACATGGCATACTTAAGCCCTAATTCATAAATAATAACTTTAAATGTAAACAATCTAAATGTCCCAATTAAGAAATTGACAGAAGCTGGGCACAGTGGCACACACCTACAATCCTAGCTGCTTGGGAGGCTGAGGCAGGAGGATCACAAGTTCAAAGCCACCTCAGCAACTTAGCAAGGCCCTAAGCAATTAGTGAGACCCTGTTTCAAAACAAAAAATAAGCCTGATGCCATAGTGCATGCCTGTAATCCCAGAGAGAGGAGGATCGAGAGTTCAAATTCAGCCTCAACAATGGCGAGGCCCTAAGCAACTCAGTGAGACCCTGTCTCTAAATACAAAAAGGTCTGGGGGTGTGGCTCAGAGGTTGAGTGCCCCTGAGTTCAATCCCAGTACACCCCCCAAATAAAATAAAATAAAATAAAAAAATAAAATAAAATGTAAAAGAAGAGCTGGGGATGTGGCTCAATGGTTAAGTGCCCCTGGGTCAGTCCCTGGTTAAAAAAAAAAGGAAGAGAGCAACTGACATAATGAACTAAAACATGATCTGACTATATACAGTAAACAGTCTACAAGAAACTTTAAATGCATCCGCATATGTAGGTTGAAAGTAAAAGAATGAAAACAGATATGCTATATGAACATTAATTTTAAAAAAGAAGCAGGAGTGATTATCATTAATTTCTGTTAAAGTAAACCTTGAAGCAAAAGCATTTACCAGAGAGAGGGACATTATATAATGATAGAAGGATCAATCCACTAAGAAGATGATGTTCCTAAATCTGTATGAACAAAAACAATATAGTTTTAAGATATGCGAAGCAAAATTTGATGGAGCTGAGGGGATATTTAATGCACAATTATAGGTAGGCATTTCAACAACCCACTCTGAAAATTAATAGAACTATAATAAAAGGTTAATAAGGGAATACAATGTACATTAGTCTGAAGTCTCCAGAGAAACAGAAGCAATAAGGTATGTGTTCACACACACACACACACACACACACACACACACACACACAGAGATAGTGATTTACTGTAAGGCATAAACTCATGTGATTGCAGAAGTTCCACAATTTGCTGCTTACAAGTTGGAGACCCAGGAAAGTTGGCAGTATAGTTCAAAGGTCGGAAATCCAGAGAGTTAATGGCATAAATTCCAGTGTGAATCTGAATGCCTGAGGACCAGGAGCACTGAGGGCAAAAGAAGATAAATGTCCCATCTGAACAGTCAGGCAGAAGGATCACAAATCCAAACTTCCTCTACCTTTTTGTTCCCTTCAGGCCCCCAGTGGAATGGATAATACTCACATTGGAGAGAGCCATCTGCTTTGCTCAGTCCTCCAATTCAGATGCTAATTTTTTCCAGAAACACCCTCAAAGACATATCCAGAACTAATGTTTATCACATATTTGGGCATGTCATGTGTGTTAGTCAGCTTTTCATTGCTGTGACGAAATACTTGGGAAACTCTACTTATAGGAGGCAAGGTTTATTTTGGCTTATTGTTTCGAAGGTTTCATTTCATGGTCAGCTGACTCCATTGTTTTTGGGACTATGGTGAGGCAGAGTATCATAACAAAAGGGCTTAGCAGAGCAAAGCTGCTTACCTCATGGTGGCTGGAAAGGACAGAGAGAGAGAGAGAGGAAGGAAGGGAGGGAGGTAGGGAGGGAGGGAAAGGGAGAGAGAAAAAGGGAGAGAGAGAAATACAGTAAAAAAATACCCTTCAAGAGCATGTCCCCAGTGACCTACTTCCTCCAACGAGGTCCCAACTCCTACGTTTTCACCATCTTCCAATAATGCCATCAGTTAAAATTCCATTGATAAGGCCAGAGCCCTCATGAATCAATAACTTTCCCAAATCCCCACCTTCTAAACATTGCTACATTGGGGACCAAACCTTGTTGAATATGATTCATTGGGGCATACTTCATATCTAAACCATAACACCATGACCCAACCAAGTTCTACAAAACAAAAAAATTAGCCATTACATTGTGAACAACTGTGCCTTCATAAATTTGATAACTTGGATGAAATGAATCAATTCTTCAGAAAGCACAAACTACCAAAACTCACTATGATGAAATACACAATCAGAATACACTTATAAAGAAATTGAATTTATAATTGAAATCTTCTTAAAAGAGTAGCATCCTGGCCTAGATGATTTCATTAAAGAATTCTCCCAAACATTTAAAGAAGAACTAACATTTGTTTTACACAATCTTTTCCAGAAAATGATTGCTGATGGTTATTTTAAGGCACCTAAACTTTGGTGTGGGTTGTTATATAACATTAGATAACTGAAATATCAGTAGGCTTACATTCTCTTCTCATGGTCCTACTCTATTCCATAACCTGCGACAGTTCAAATTGGTCCATTCCTTGTAGAAGAGCTATTATGTTAATTATAGAGAATTCAGTTGGTCTCTCTGTAGTTTCTCAGTCCCCACACTTGGTGTCCACTTGCCCAGTGCCTTATGTACATTGCTGTTTTTGTTAAATGTTTTATTCTTCAGTACATGCAATGCAGAAACTTTCTCGAACACACTGAAATAAAGTCAATTTTAGAATACACTTTGGATACTGTCACCCCAAATTCATTTTATTGTCTTCCATGTACCTCTACTCTATGGAGTGGCCATGGAACTCATTCTATTTTATAATAGGGGCAATCTCAGGCTGGCAATTATGGTTACAACTGTTGTCTACTGCTAACTTTTATTGACTGTTTACTATGCATTAGAGACAAACATGTATTCTTCTGTAGTTTTGTGTGTGTGTGTGTGTGTGTGTGTGTGTGTGCCCCTCAGCAGTTCTGGATCAGAGGTTTCTGCTGTCTGGAATACATGGGAGGCAATAAGAAAACTTTAAGAAACTAATTTCTGGGTCATTCTTTCCTCAAGTTCCAAGGTCCATAGGCAGTCCACCTTATTTCCACCTTTCAGAGTCCTCCTACGTTTGGTTATTGTGTTATGTTATACACTTGGTTTGTCCAGGATTTAATTTTAATTGTTATAGGGAAGACCTGAGGTGAATGGAACTACTTCATTTTGGCTAGAACCAGAAGTCCTTAACTATCAGTTTAGCTTAATAAATTTTGCAATTAGGTCAGGACTCAAGGCTTGTGTATGCAACTTGTGATTTCAGTTTGAGCAACTCAGATGGAGGATCTATGCTGAAGATGGCTCATTCTCATGACTATCAATTTGATGCTGGACACTGGTTGGGAATTAAGCTGGGGCTGAGGGCCAATGGCCTTGGTTACCGTACATGTAGACCTCTTCATGTTCATTGGGCTATCTCAGGGTCTGGTGGCTGACTTTGAGGGCAAGAGAAAGAAGCAAGCAGAAACTGCTGTCATTTGTAATACCTTAAGGAAACACATAGTATTACCTTTGCAATAGTTAAAAGCAAGCCTCAATTCAAGGGGAGAGAATATAGACCTCCAATCCTCAATGGAGTCTGTTTAACATAAATTTCTCAATGGGAAGATTGTTGAAGTTTCATTTTAAGAAGGCAAGTGGCATGGCAGATATTGCTGTGATAATTTTGGAAAATGTAATTTGCCATGCCTACTACCAGAGTGATAAAAGGTGCAGATACCCTGGCAGGTACAGGATAGCAGTGACTCTGTTAATCCTCCCCTAGATAACAGGTTCTTAAGTGAGGTGAGCTTAGAAATTATAATTATGCTAAACATGTTTTTAATGTAGCAATTACGAGCATGGACTTTTAAACCACTTGTCATGGATTCAAATTCCATTTCTCCCACTTCTTGATTTTGTGGCATTAGGCAAGTTGATTTAACCTGAGACTTGTTGTTTTTATTTTCAAAATAATAGTATTAACTACTACTTAAGAGTTTGTTAATACTAAATGAGTCAATGAATCGAAAATACTTGGCATAGTTACTGGTCATATGAAATAATCAAGATACTGTGTTTATCAGAAATGTAGATGTACAGATCATAAATGTATACATCATGTGCATTACTAAGATTTTATGGTATTTACCTTGTTAATACATAAAGAATTATACATTATTCTTTAATTGCTATTAACATTGGATTCAATTATTTTTAATGAACATTTTTGTTGCCTTCATAATTTCTTCTGCTTATAAGCCCCTCTAGATATGATTAAATAGAACTAGTTACAACAAGCTTCCAGAATGGCAATTGCTGCCAAGTGAACTGTCAAGTGAACTAAGTGGGCAGAGGAGAGAAGGTAAGCTCCCCTCTCACAAAAAGCTTGCTGTTTCATTAACCATCTGGGCACTCATAGATGTCCCTCCAACTACTATAACACCTATACAGCATAGGAGATGTATTTAAATGTGCCTATGGTTTTTACTGAATTCTTCTTTTTTTTCACAATACTTTTATTTTATTTATTTATTTTTATGTGCTGCTGGGGATCAAATGCTGTGTCTCACACATGTCAGGTAAGTGCTCTACCACTGAGCTACTATTGCAGCCCCTACTGAAATCTTCTTAATGCTAGTCTCAAAAAATCCTTTATCAATTACATATCTAAAAATTTCTTAGGAAAGAACTGGACAATAATTCCACTTAATCAGAAGATACCAGTGATCAGGCTGTGAATGTGTTTGCAGAAGGTTGGCATCTCACACATTTTTGGACCTGCTAGATTAAGCAAATGACTGAAATTCTGATGCTCTGAATGCAAACTCCTGGTCAGCCAGTTACTCTGATGCAGGCCCAGATAAATCTCCAGGGCTCTGTTTCCCTTCCTGCAAAATAACATTCTCCTTCTTCACCTCTCATTTCTCTTGCTGAGTAGAGAAAGTGATATCTTTATGACCCTAAGAGGCAATGCATGATTTAGAATAGCTAAGTAAAGAGAGCCATAAACACTGGTTGGGATGCTGAGCACTCGCCACCTTCTAATTTATTTCCTCTTCATCTGACTTCAGATGGAAAAGGACAAGTTGCTGTTTATTTGCAGGAACAATATTTTTATTGCTTAGCTTTATCAAGCTAGATTTTGAGACTGTTTAACATAAATTTCTCAGAGTTAAACCTCATTTCCACCTGAATTTTCTAGGGTGGAAGTATAAATTAAGTAAAAGTTGGGTAAGGTAAATATTTTAGTAAACTTATCTATCCAATAGCCTCTGTTGCAGCTTTGAGTCTGCTGGTCCAAAGAAGGAGAGGAGGACTTGTCCCATGTTTCTCTCACTGTGGTAAAGTGGGCTGTGTTGACTCTCCAACCTCTTCATAATATTGGATGCTTCCTCTTCTAGACTTCCTCTCCTTTCAGCCTTACTTTGCAAGTCTAGCCTACTGTCTTAGTTTGAATCATGCTCTTCTCATTCAAAGGCAGAACCTGAGGTGGGGATTAGGAAGAAGCTTAATTGGGACATACTCAGGAAATACTGTGAGTTATACAAGAATCAAGAAGGGAAGATGCTAATAAGGGGAATATAAATGATAGGGCTACTTGTGTGAGCAACTGGGGTTCATTCCCAGAAAGGATTCTCTGAGAGATTATGTGGAACACCCTTCAGAACTGAGAGGCAGGAATGGGACTATTTATCTAAGGACTGCTCCTAGGTTTATTAACTCCCTGACATGTCCAGCCTGTCCTGCAGGTGCATTGAATATTCTCTTGTAGCCAGCAAAAAGCCTCAAGAAGAGTCACAGATATTTTCAGTAGGAGGTCACTGTAGGTGTGCAGATAGCAATAATAAAACTGCCCACCAAAGCTACAAGTGACCTGTTAGGTGGGTCAAGGGATTATGGCACCAATAGTCACTGCAGCATCCATATTCTGCTTCCTTTTTTTCTGCTCAGTCAATATTTACCATCCCAATATCAACCCCACTCTTATTTTGTCTTCCAAATCTATTCCAAATTAGTTCAGCCCCATCCAGCAACATTCCCTATTGTCTCACAGAGCCAAACTCACATGTTCAAATTCACATTAAATTATTAATTTGGCCTTTGTAGGCATTGGATTTGTGATCTCTGAAATAAATAAAAGTGTGGACATGGACATGGGTGATAATGGATAAAATTTTGGGGAACCAGAAGCAAGTGATATAGCTTTGATTAGGAATAATTGAAGTTGAAACTCTGAAAGGACTTGGGGACCAAATCATGAGGTCTTAGAAACCTTATTTCTAAGTGGAAACTGTGTTGTGTATTTCATGATGAAGTACAAATATTTAAGTAGTATGGTCAGACAGGTATTGGAGATCCATAATCCTGAAGAAATATGGTAGGAATAGTGTTTTTACTCTCTCTCTCTAAATCAATCAATCTCTCTCTCTCTCTCTCTCTCTCTCTCTCTCTCTCTCTCTCTCTCTGTAGCTGTTTAAGGCCCTCCAGTTGATTCTGATGTGGCTCCTAGTTTGACGTCCATCTACACACAGATGAATGAGAGGGAAAGTCACTGAGAGGAAGATAAGAGAGAGGGGCTGTGCTGTTTAATTTCATTGTCAATTGAGCTAGACTATAGTCCCCAGTTATTCAACCAAACACTAAAGAAGGTGTTGCAGGTCTTAAGGCCAGAACTGAAACCTCCCTGGAGAAGAAGACATTCTGCCTGCAGACAACAGCTACTGCCTGAGAGATTTTAGCCTGCTAGCTTGCGCCATTTGGACTTGTCAGTTACCACAATCATGTAAGCCAATTTCTTGAAATAAATCTCTATGTATCTACCTACCTACTTATATCCAATTGGTTCTGTTTCTCTGGTAGAGAGCAGATTGGTACAGGGGCCACTGAAAAAGTTCAGATTAAAGATGATGAAAATTTAGCTAGAACCATGGAAACTGATGTGGAAATTGTGTTCAAGAGACATGAGGTAAGACTTCAGGTAAGGATGAGAAATTGAAAAAATAAAGCAAGATTTGTAGTCTCTGATATTATGTGGATGTTTAGATATAAGCAATTATCCATGCAATAGATGTGCTATGGATGGAGATTAAGAACTCAGGAATGATAAAATATTTGGGATGGAAGAGAAGCCAGTTATTTCAGAACATGGTAAATTTAAGGAGTTTAAGGGGCTTTGCCTTGCTAAGAATATATCTGGCATTTGAAAATGAGTTTGAGCCTCAGGGAGAGGTCTGGGTTGGAAAGAAGAAAATGATTTTTAGAAGAATGTTTTCTCTTCCTTGAATTATTCCCTTTTCATTTTAATCCATTTCTATATTTTCATCTTTGTTTTATTTTTCTTCATGGTAGTGTTTTTATCAAATATCTGGTGATTCTGGGAGGTCAGTTCAAAATCAGGCAGAGGCCAAGCTATCCACTGTACATGATCTGTTTGACTATGGGAGAGTTCACTTAAGACATTTTGTTTTTCATGGGTGAATAATAACTATACAGAATAGTTGGCTTCATTGTGGCACATTCATATATGTGCACAACATACTGTGATATACTTAATTCCCAGTACCTTCCCTTACTCTCTGCTCCTCCCTCCCCCAATCACCTACCTCAATCTACTGATCTCCTTTCTATTTTCATGAGGTCCCTTCTTTTCCTTTTTTCTCTCAAGTTTCCACATATGAGAAAAAAATGTATGGTTTTTGACTTTCAGAGTTTCACTTATTTCACTTAATGTGATGCTTTTCAGTTCTATTCATTTTCCTTCAAATAGCATCATTTAATTTTTCTTTATGGATGAACAAAATTCCACTCTGTGTGTGTGTATTGTGGTTTAGATATGAAGTGTTCCCCAAAAAGCTCTTGTGTGAAATAATGCAGGAAAGTTTACTGGGTTATGAGAGCCTTAACTGGATCACTGCATTAATCCCCTGATAAGGATTAACTGGTGGTAACTGTAGGCAAGCAAGTTTTGGCTGGAGGAAGTGGGTCCCTGAGGACATGCATTGGGAATTTATATTTTGTCTGTGGTGAGGGGTTTCTCTCTCTCTCTCTCTCTCTCTCTCCTCTCCTCTCCTCTCCTCTCCTCTCCTCTCCTCTCTCTCTCTCTCTCCTTCCTGGTGCCATGTTCCCAGCTATTTCCTCCACCACATATTCTTCCATGATATTCTGCCTTACCTTAGGCTCAGAGCAACAGAATTGGTCATCTATGGACTGCGACCACTGAAACTATGAGTTCCCCCCAAACTTTTCCTCCTCTAATTGTTCCTGTCAAGTCTTTTGGTCACAGCAGTGAAAAAGCTGATTAAAACAGAAATTGGTACCAGGAGTGGGACTTTTGGTGCTTTTGGGGATTTATGGAAAGAATTTTGGAAAGTTTAGTGATGGAAGCTGAAAAAGCTTTAAAATGTTGTAAACAGAACTCAATGGATAATTCTGGTGGGAGTTCAGAACAACAGAATGTCAATAGGACTACAGACAGTAAATACAGGGCTCATAAGGTTTCAAAGGAAAAAGAGGACTCTATTGAAAATTGGACTAAAGGCTATTCATGTTGTGTTCTGGCTAGGGAATTGTATATATTTTCCCATGTCCTGAGACTTTCTGTGAGCTTAAGTTTAAAGGCAATGGACTTCTTAATCTTGCAGAAGAAATTTCTAGGTAGCATAGTATTCAGCCAGTGACATGAATATTGCCAGCAACCTTGAGCCAAGTTTATTGTAATAACCAGGAAGAGTAAGCAAAGCAAAAAGACTTAAAAACTTGCAGTTTGGATAGAAAACTGTGAACAAAATGGGGATAAGGAAGGTATGGTAGTTAAAGAGAATACAGCCACTAAAGAGATGCTGCTAAATATGTTAGCCAGAAACAGTAGGAAAGATGGCTTGAGGGCTTCTCAAGAATTGGTAAGACCTTGCCCATCTCAGTCTCAAGGGTATAAAAGTAAAAATGACTTTGAGAAGAGGCCAGTGAGGCATCCTGCTTTCAGCAGGGGTCCTGGGAAGTTGTTTTACCATATTCAACCACCCAGGCACCTCAGAAACTGCTGCAGCCATGCTCCCTGGAGGCTTGCCTACTGCTCAAGATGATGGCAGACCTCCGCAGCAATCACTTTGTGTTGGCTCTGCAGAATTGCAGGATGCTGGAGATAGGGAGTCATGGAAGCTTTCACCTAGATTCCAGAGGAAGGCCTGGGAGGTTCAGGAATGTGCAGCAGGGTAAAAGTCCCTGCAGCCTCCCTCTGGGAGGGCAATACATGGAGAAGTGAGAAGGAAGCCAAAGCAGCAGTGGGGACCCCCAAGATTAAGAAGTGCCAGTACTATGTATGGAATGTCTGCCAAAGAAAGCTACAGGGATTGAGCAGAAACAAGCCAACAAAGAGGCCATGTGGGTTTCAACCCTGCAAGGCCACAGGGGCAGAGATACACATGCCTTGTGCAGAGAAGATCAGGATGCCACATACTCCAGATGCCAGGCCTGAAACCACAGGGCTTGTTTGTCCAGCTGTATTCTATGCACCTAATTCTTCCTTTTGGAATGGAAATGTTCACTCTTTGCCTTTGTATATTGGATATATGTAACTTGCTTTTGATTTTTATAGGGATTCATACTGAGAGTTTGCTCTGAGTCTCAGAGGAGACTGTGAACTTGCACTTTTGAGCTATCCTGGAACTGTTGAGACTATGGGGACTCTTGGAAATGAACTAAAAGTATATTGCATTGTGAGATGAGCATGGACTTTTGGGGACCAGGGGCTGGTTTAGTTACGAGTTGTCCCCAAAAGCTCATGTGTGAGACAATGCTCTAATCTTTTTTTTTTTTGATTGAACCCAGGGTGCTTAACAACTGAGTCACATTCCCAGCCCTTTTTGATATTTTATTTAGAGACAGAGTCTTGCTGAGTTTGTTAAGGCCTCACTAAGTTACTGAGGCTGGCTTTGAACTCGTGATCCTCCTGCCTCAGTCTCCCAAGCCACTGGGATTACAGGCATGCACCACCATGCCTGGCTCAATGCTCTAATCTTGAGCTCTCAGAGATAACTACTGTGATGTTTTAAGCTTCTGATTTGAAACTCCTTTTTCTCTGAATTCAATTCTACCAGCTTTCTTTCTTCCAAGATTTCAAAAATTTTAGTTCACTTTCAGTTTCCTTTCTTGTATTATTGTTTCATTTTTCTGTCCTTGTGATCTCGGAAGAGAGTTTTGGTGGATATTCTGCATTTGTATCTCCAAATCTATACTCCACTTAGCTTTGCCCTGCTCTGTGCCCTGAGAGCTAACTTGTATGGGCTGCATTGATGGGCCCTTTTGCCCCCTGTTATGGTTGATGTCAGCTACTAGGAAGCACTGGCAAGAGAATAGAAGGCAGGAAATGAGAGGGGTTGGGAAGAAAAAGTTTAGGTAAGGCCAAGGTTCGGTGAGGGCTTTATTCCTCTACCCATAGCCATAGTCCTTACCCAGTGATTCTCTCCTACAACCATACGTCTCCCTAGGTTCTGGCAATGGCTTCTTTCACCTGTCCATTCAGTTTAGGGATGGCAATAGCTTACTGCTCTTGCTAAACCCGGGGTACTTCACCACTCCATGTTGCTTTTTCTTAATCCTGGCCATAACTATAAATAGTCCATAAATTAAACTCTTTTAAATTATGTCCTTTTTCAAAATCCCTTTTAATTCCTGCCAGCATCATGACCCATACAGGAGTAGAGGAAGATACACAAATTAGAAGCCCAATGAATGAGATTAAGGGTTCACTATAGTAAGGTATTTAAATATGTATTATTTAACCTGAAATGACCAATTCTTCCATTTTTCATTGTTGAATCACAAGTTCAAAGTTAAGACTCCAACAGGGAATCAGATTGCTTAGCTCTAAATACCAGTTCCACAATTACTAGCATAAAACCTTTGAAATATACTTAACCATTTTGAGTTTCATCTTTCTCATCTGTAAAATAGAGATCATAATAGTACCTATCTCATTGGAGCTATTGTGAAGATTAATTGAGTTCACATGAGTGAAATGTTCACAACAGCTCAATAAAAACTTTCTAAATGCTAGCTGCTACCATTATAGTGGTTATTATTATTTCTTCTCATTCTCTTATCCAAAATGTAAAAGGCAGCATGACTCAGCACACTGAATAAATTCTGAAGAGCCAAAAGGACTATTTGCTTTATAACAGGTTGTTTCTTTGGTCCCCGGTGTAAGATTATTTAGCTGAACAGAAAGAAACTGAACACTTTAATCAATTCTGAGAAGTTCCCACATTCATTCCATTTGTTGCACTCAGTGTGTTAGTGCCCACGCTGGAATTCTTGAATCTTCTCCCTTTTTTCTCCTTCAAAATCCTCTTCAACTAGGTCAAAGAGTGAACTATACTCTCCATCCCAGGAAAAGTAAACAGGGTTTTGTTGCCCACACTGGATTGCTTGAATGTGAGGCTAAGGCAGAGTTCTAACCTCTGCACTCTGGTATCATATGCCTGTTTCCTCAAGTCTATTCTTTTCTCAGTGTATTTGATTTCAAGCTTGATGGAGATGAAAAAAATCTAGGAGTTTTACAGTTTTCAGATCTGTAGCTAACATATTCTGGAGACACTACAAATAAGACATGATAGAGGATGAATCATAGTTACTACTCAATGGTGCTAACAGAATAAGAATCCTCCTTAGTCAAGGTTTTTTTAGTTGTAAGTAATAGAAACCCACTCAAACTTGTTTATACAAAAGGAGGACTTTATTATGAGAACACAGGGATAATCACAGAGCTCAAGAGCAGTAAATGGAGCCAAACCTCTTTGTGAATTGGAACCATGAGTAGACAGCTATAACAGCAGGTTGAGCTTGTCTGTCCGTCTCACTGCCTGCTTTCTCCCTATGTGGCTTCCTCATTATTTATCATTCTCATACTGGTTTCTCTTCATGCATGGTAGATAATGATGGGCCTGCATTTCCTACATTTACTTATTCTCCCTTATGGCCATAGGAAGAGACTAACCAACTATTCAGAATCTCAATTGTACATTCCAAGGAGAAATTGGTCCAGCTTGGGGGTGGTGTCTATCCAGGATCCAGTGAACTGTGACCTGAGGCCCAGGTTCCCATAACACAAGGTTGTGAGAATCCCATCCCTATGGATGAAGGAAGTGATTCTCAGAAAACAAGGGGATTTATTCTGGGGACAGAAAGGCATCCTTAGAATTGTCTTTCACCTTTATTCCCCTCTTTTCATTATTTTCTCTGTTTGCATGATAAAAACAAATGTGTCTTACATGATTAAAAACTAAGGAACCCCTGTTCACTCTGTTAACAATTTCTTCATGTTCTTACATTAACTGAACTTCACTCATAAATTAGATCTTAAATTAAAAAACCCCAGGATCTCGGAAATTTATGGAACTAGAGATGCTAGACATTAGGGGTTCCTTGTAATTCAAAGCCAAATTTTGCAGTTGGGTATTTAGTATATATATTGCAATTACCATTGTGCTTTGTGAAGAGTCAAATTATCTTAGATTATACTGTCTCTTCCAGAGATCAGCTTGAGGGAATGTTTGCAGAGTTATTGACATCCTGTGGTCTGGAGAGAGAGGCCAGGCTCTGTGTTTGGATTGCAATTACTTCCTTACTTCGGGATGTTGTAACCCATTAGTGGACTGATTGTAGTTTGTCCTCTATGAGTTGGTACAATGAGTTCAGCCTGGCCATGAGAATGGAATGAGGATTTCCTAGAAGTGAGAACAATGGTAGCAAAATTAGGGGAAGGAGATTGCCTATGGTATACGTTGAATGCTCAGTAGTATCTTGCAGGATATTTCAAGACACCAATCTCTTTATGTGTGTGTGAAAGAATGGATAAAAACTATTGGGCAGACATTTTGAAAGATTAGGGATTTGTGTTGGCATGGGCCTTAAGAGTATGTTTGGACTGTATCAAGAGAAATGACTCAGGATTCCAGGTGTGATAATGCTTTTTGTAATGCTTTGTGTTTCTAAATAGCATCATGCTCTTTTCATTTTGCTCAGTATCAAGCCCAGAGCATCAGTGTCATCATGGAAGGACAATTTCTTCTAGAGTCTGATCAAGAAGGTCTAGCATGTGGGAGGATGAGACTTTGTTATCTTTCAATAATCAAACTGGACATGAGTAGCAAGCTCTTTAAACAGTTTGGAAAGAAAGACAAATAAACATCTTCAAACTGTCTGTGGGGCACCTTCTTTTTCAGTTTAGAAGTTTATCATTCATAGGATCATTCACTGCCTAGCAAACAACACTGCCTTGACCTTCATCAATGATTACTGGAAGCCCAAAGGGAAACCAGACAGCAAGCAAAGGCTTCATCCAAAGCAGCATTTTAACTTAGCATTTCTGGAACACAAACTGTGAAATGGATGCCATAAGAGGTATGAGTAGGTGTCACCATTGCTTAATGAGTTGAATCATATATATCTTTGTGCTGGTCAGTTAAAGAAAGTTACCACCCAGAACATTTAAGATAATAAGCCATGAGAAACAAAGTAATAAAATATATGTTCTCCTCTAATTCTCCAGTGCTTTTTCTTCACTGTATTTGATTAGAGGAGTGGTTTCTAAAAAGCATTATTTATTCTTTAATAAATTTGTATTTAGGACCAGCTGTGTGCAAAGCATTTTCAAGGCTGTGTGTAAATGACACTAGCATATGGACAGGTATAAAAAATAGGTAAAAAATAGCAGGTAAGTAAAAGGGTAAGCACAGAAAGTCTTTCTTATTTCTCTCTGCTTTAGTTTTGTGCCAATTCTATTTCATCATTGATCCAAAAGGATATATTGATAATTTGACAGCTGGTGATGTTTCTCTTGATCCTCTTATTATTTCTGTGGTAGAAAAGCAGGGAGAACTTGTGCTGAGTGGAGATGGGTAGGAGGTCCTTACTGATATTTTTTTTCTTAAGACCTGGGTATAACTGAATGAGAAAATGCCACATTACTCCAGGAAGCATTTGAATTGACTTTGCTGTGCCCACACCGACTTCAGCAATACACCATTCCCCAGAGTGCAGAATTTTGGGGATAGCATAATGTATTGACCATCCTCTTCCCTTACTCCCCTAGCTTCAGGGAATGTTGCTTGCAGAATGTCTTCAGCAGTTCACCTTTTCGGAGATTGACTCCACTGGAAAAAACTGCCTTTCCCAAGATCTCACCTCCTTCCAGGGCAAGTTTGCAACCATTGACAGATAAGTGCCCAAATATAAGGCCTGACCTCCTTTACCTAACTTGAGACAATACTAAAATGCTTGCCAGGTCCAGAGTCCCTTATAGGGCTGACTGAAGCTTTGTTGGAGCCCACTTCTTCTTCTGACCATTCTTCTACTGACCATCCCTCTCACAGGGATGAATGCCTACCATAAACCCTAATAAATGTCCCAGCATGCTACTCACATTCTACTTCATGTAAATCCAAACTATGACACCAGTCCTCCAGAATACAGTCTGAATTCAGAAATAGGTAAGAAAGGAACATGAGAAACTATAATATCATGAACCTCTTACATAAAAGGCTTGAGGAACATATGAAGCAAAATGGACAGAGATAGGCGAACAAATAGTCTTTGTCCTTTGTGGGTTGGATGATTACATATTACATGCAGGTATGTGTGAGGCTAGGTGCACTCGACAGTGACAGAACATTGCTAAAGACTTCCTTTCCACAGTAAGATGGCAGATGGCAGATAGGGATGAAGGTAGGGATGTTTGTGAATGTAGCACTTTGCTGGGGTAGTTTCTACAGTCTTTGCAAGCAGGGCAGCACCAACAGGTCAGATCTGAGCCTGAAGGCTATGTGGACAGTGAGTGCACCTTTCTGGCTGATCTATTTGTCAGTTTCAAGCATTGCACATGCATTTTGATGTCATCGGTGGACAGCACTGAGAAATACCTACCAAAATTCTGGCTTCTCTAGTCTAAAATAAGGAAGGGAAAGAGACAGAGACAGAGGGAGGGAGAGAGAGAGAAGAAAGAAGAAGAAGAAGAAGAAGAAGAAGAAGAAGAAGAAGAAGAAGAA
>JAJEJO010046147.1:58066-108830 GCA_020662805.1 Glaucomys volans | reverse complement strand
ATTGGTAGATGGAGTTCATGCCCTGCCTTGGCCGTTTATAACTATGTGCGCTTGAGCAAGGTACTTCACTTCTTTGTACTTCAATTTCCACTATCTGTGGAATGGGGCTAATATTCATATCACCCTCTTATGGTAGATATGACAGTTATATGTGATGCAGACTGCCTGTTTTCCACTGTTTTTATTTTGAACATGACAGGGCAATGACCCATTGTTGTGGAGGGTTTTGAGCAGTGACTTGATCTTCCCAGGTTGTATGAAACATTATTTCTGTCCAGTGGGTGGAGAACAGACTACAGGGTAAAGAGCAGAGAGACCAGTGAGGGGGACTAATGCAATAGTCCTGCCAGGGGATAATAGTGGCCTAATCTTGGAGGTGGCCCCTAAGACCCAGACTCAGCCAAACCTGTGACTAGGCAGGCTGGCAGTAGGAGGGGATGGGGCACAGACATCTGTTCTCCCAGGTACAACCCACCACAACTGCACTCTTTCTCCAGGAAGGCCAAAGTGGATGTGACCTTTGGACCCCTGACATCAGCAGCTATGGCTCTTCAGCCTGTGGTCTTGGTGAGAGTCCTGGACCATGGAGAAAGGGTTAAGAAAACTGGGGTCAGACTGACATCTGGGTCCTGATCATGTCCTGTTCTCTCCTCCTAAGTGTGATGTCCGAACAGCCTGCACCCTCCGGGCCCAGTTCCTACAGAACCTCCTGTCTCTTCAAGACAGGGGTGGCAGCATCTTGTAAGTATTCCCAAGACCCAAGGACCCTACAAAAACTTTTACTTTGAGGCCATAAAGTCACTTGTGTATTAATTCTTTGGTTGCTGAGAATCTGAGCTGTATCCAGTCCCAGACCTAGTTCCCAAGCAGTGACTCATTATAGAAAGTGATAGTCACATCTATTTTGGTTGGGGAAGCCTGGGAGGCTCAGAGCAACCAGAAGAGACCCTTTTCCCGCTAAGGAAGCAGGGAGGTGAGGTATTTTCTGGCAAGGCTTAGCTAGGATCAAGAGGGCATCCCAGGTATAGTGCACATGTAAAGGTCCCAAGACTTTCAAACTGTGTAAGGATCTCCAGTTTACTATGCCTAGATGGGCTCAGTTTCCTCATGTGTAAAATGGGGACAATGACAATCCCCACTTTAGTGTGGGATGGTTATAATTACAGGGGTATTTGATTTGTCTTATAACATTCTCTATCCCTTTACCCACCCTAATAGAAGCCCTTCTGATGACCACTTTGGAACTTCATACCAGCAGTGGCTTGCCTCAGTGGAGGTGAGAAGGCAGGGCTGTCAGGAAAGGCCACACCCTCCAGCCCCATGAAACTATAGGGTGTCTGCTCATAGACTTCATCCCTATCTCATTCCCACAGGGTCCCATCCTGCAACCCTGCCCCCACCTGGCCCTGACTTCACCCTTATGTCCCACCAGACACTGCTGACAAATCACCCTCCGGGCCATGTCCTGGCTGCCTTGGAGTATCTGGCTGCAGAGCGAGAAGCAGAGATTAGATCCTTGTGCAGAGGGGATGGGCTCGGAGATACAGAGCTGTCTAGGTATGGAGTAGAATGTTCCTGCATTTAGGGCAGGCAGGTGGATGGGTGAGTTGGGACAGGGTTAGGAACAGGCATGGATGGGGTAGAACTGCATCCCAGTGCCATTGTGGCCGGTGGGTGATACTGGCTACCTCCAAGTACCAAGGCAAAGATAGAGCTGTTCTCTCAGCAGCTTTGCCCCTACCCCAGCCCCCAGGCACCGGACCAGTCAGATTCCAGCCAGACCTTGCCATCCATGGGGCATCTCATCCAGGTAACCCAGGCACCTTCCCAAGACCTACTCAATCCCCTCATCCCCATGGATCATGCCCACAGAAACTTTGTACCCACCCAGGAGGGCTGGCAGGCTGTGGGTGCACTAGTCACCCAGCGGGGTGCTCTTCTGAAGGAGTGTCAAAAACTGACTGGCCATCTCCAGGGTCTGGTGGAGGAGGTAGAGAGACATACCCTGGGATCCAGTGAGAGGTAAGGAGGCTCCCTCAGCAGAGGCCTCTAGACCATCTCTTTCCCAGGCATCTCCAGTCCTGGGATATTTCCTGCCTGTGGCTGCCCCTCTGCCTCCCTTTCCTCACACTTTGTCTCCCAATGTTTGTGGTTTCTTGTGCATCCCCGCAAATCTTTTCCTCCCCAGTGTGGGTCTCAGTCTCTTTTCTCTCCTTTGCTTGACCCCCAGGAAAGCACTAATGCTGGGACTTCGGTGCTTTGGACTGTGGGCAGAGCTCAAGGCTCTGAGAGCCCAGATTCAGGAACTGGAGGATGCAGCTGGGCAGAGGCAGCTTCTGCTGAGGGAGCTGCAGGCCAAGCAGCAGCGGATCCTGCACTGGCGCCAGCTGGTGGTGAGAGGCAGGGCCTCAGGCTAGTGGAGGGCTAGAGTGGAGGCTTAGAGCCTTGTGACCAGGAACTGGGCCTTCCAGTGGGGAGGAAGTCCAAGGTGAAACTCCCAAGAGGAAGCAGGACCCTTTGCACAGGGTGTGAGGAGGGGAGGACATGCAGCTAGTCTCAGTGACCTCTTGGTTCCCCAGGAGGAAACCCAGGAACAGATCCGTCTGCTCATCAAAGGAAACTCAGCCAGCAAGACACGCCTGTGCCGGAGTCCTGGAGAGGTGAGATGGGTGTTGAGGTAAGGTGTGGAACAGGGGACTAAATCTGCTAGGGATGAGGCTGGATGGAGGCAGGCTGCCACCCACTTTCTCCCTCCCAACAGGTACTGGCTCTGGTTCAGCGAAAGATAGTCCCCACTTCTGAGGCGGTGGCACCGCAGAGCCAGGAGCTGCTTCGCTGTCTGGAGGAGGAAGCCCGACATCTGCCCCACATTCTGCTAGGCACCCTGCTGCGACATAGCCCTGAAGGGTAAGATTGGGACCAGCCCCTATCTCCCCTGCCATGGGTGACTATCACTCCCTTTACCTCCTCAAAAAATGTTGCTCCAGGAGCTGGGGCTGTAGCTCAGTGGCAGAGTGCTTGCCTAGCATGTGTGAGGCACTAGGTTCGATTCCCAGCACTGCATATAGATAAATTAAATAAAGGTCTATTGACAACTGAAAATTATTTTTTAAAAAATGTAGCTCCAATGTTTCTGGGCTACCAGACCTCACCCTAGGTGACCAGCCCCAATCTGGCCCACCAGAGCTTCTAGAACAAATCCTCCTGTCAGTGTTCTATACAATCTGGACTTTCCCCCATCCCAGGTTGAAGCCCCTGCCCACGATCCTGCCATCCATCCACCAGCTGCACCCTGCATCCCCAAGGGGCTCCAGCCTCATAGCGCTGAGTCACATACTGGGGCTGCCCACAGGGAAGGTAAGTGCCTATCCTCTATGACTTGTCTGCCCTCCTCCATGTTTACTCAAGGTGACTGTCCTTCCCCCTCTCTCCAGGCACCAGAGCTGCTTCTCCCAAAGGCTGCTTCTCTTCGCCAGGACCTCCTGTTCTTCCAGGACCAGCAGAGTCTCCGTTGTGGGGATCTACTCCACATGAAGACCAGTCTGCCCCTGGGACCATCCACCCAGGGTAGGCTGCACTGCTTCCCATATCCAGCATCCCTGTGCATTCTCAGCACTTCAGCCTCCTAACTAATGACAAGCAAGACCCACTGCTTACTCAGTGCTTCCTGTGTGCTTGAAACATATCCAGTTGTTTAATCTGTATGGCAAGCCCATGTAGTAAGTGCTGCCATTCTCCCCATTTTACAGAAGGAAACTAAAGTACAGAGGGCTTAGTAGTTTGCCCACATGGTAGAGTTGGGATTTGAACCTAGGTAGTCTGACATGGACTCCTAACCACTAGACCACACTGCCATCCATTTGCCAAGTACTCACTCATGACCCCCATATAGTGTGCTTGAGTGGTTAAAAAGTAGGCTGTGGAGTTAAACTACCTGGATTCTCTTCTCAACCCTTTCCCTTCCTTGCTGTGTGATCTCTCCATGACCCAGTTTCCTCCTCAATGGGGTAAGCAAAGTAACAGAGCTACTAGGAAGATTCAGTCAGGTGACCCAAATAGGGCATTGAACAGTGCATGGCAGGCAGTAAGCCCTTTGTGTCTCTAGTGTGATTGTAACTCTCTGTATTCACATATCTCTTTGACTTCTCACCATAAGGGAAGGGATTATTAAGACCCTCAGTTTGCAGATAAGGAAGCAGAAACTCACAAATGTCCAGATGCCAGCCCAAATAGTTTAATGGGGAGTGAGGAGACAGCTGTCCAGCCCCAAGGAACCCATGGTAGAACCACAGAGCAAGGAATCAAAAGATAAATAAATGGAAGAGGTGTGATGAGAGATGTACTGGGGACACCATCAGGCAGGTAGGAAGAAAGCATTTTCAGACCTTTGAGTTTGGGGTTTCCTGCCTTCCATCTCACCCCAAGGAAAAGGAATAGTGTGTAAGAAAATTAAGAACAGTCCAAGACATATCACAGTATTCCCCTACTTCATGGGCATCGTTTTTATTGTCATTTTGGTTTTGGGGGGGTTTTTTGTTTGTTTTTTGGGGTTTTGTTTGTTTTTGATACCAGGGATTTAATCCAGGGATGCTTTATCACTGAGCCACATCCCCACCCCTTTTTATTTTTTATTTCTGAGACAGGTTCTCATTAAATTGCTTAAGTTGCTGAGACTGGCTTTGAACTTGTGATCTTCCCGCCTCAGCTTCCCAAGTCACTGGGATTGCAGAAATGCACCACCATGCCCAGTTTCATGAGCATCTTGAACTTTAATGTATCTATAACTTCTCTCTACTCCAAAGAGCAATTTTGTTTGTCTTCTTCCTGGTTTCCTCCCCTCAGTATATTATCCCACCCTCCTCATCCAGGTGCTTCAGCTAGAAACACAGCAGTTGTCTTGAATTCCTCCCAGATCCCAACCTGCTCTCAAATCTGTCAACAAGCCTTGTGGGTCCAATCTCCAGAGTTCTCCAATCTGCTCCCTGCCTTACTAGCCTACCGCTCAGTTAAGTCCACTTGCCAACAGATATAGCTAAAGAAAGGACAAGGGTCATGATTGAGGTCACAGGGCAAGGCGGGATGGAGTCAGGATTCATGCACAAGGGATCTGCTTATGCTACTAATCTCTATCTGCTCTGAGCTGGGCACATGAAGAGGGACTAGGCCCAGTCACAGTCCTAGGGAGAAATACCACAAGAATTCAGACTGGAGAAGGCTGAGGAGAACACCTTGCAATGAGGGATGCTGGAAAGGGCTTCCTAAAAGAAAAGTGGTATCTCACATGGTCCCTAGGATTAGGTCAGGTCTCTTTTCTCAGGAACAGTGAGCAGGGACCACATAATGCAGACTCAAATACCAGGCTGAAGACTCAGATTTTGCCTTGGCAGAGGGGGCACACTAGAGAAACCTTGGTTCTAAGCAGAACAAAGAAAATCAGGTTTGGGTTTCAGAAAGATCACTATGACTGCCAGGTAGTGGGTGCCAGGTCACTGCTCTGAAGTGTGACTAGAGTAGGACAACAGGCCTGGAATATGAGGGAGGTTGAGAGGAGAGTAGGAAAACAGGAGAAAGAAACTCAAGAAACATGGGCTGAGGTTGTAGTTCAGTGGCAGAGCACTTGCCTAGCAGGGCACAAGGCCTGGGTTCCATCCCCAGTACTGCAAAAGCAAAAATGAAAGGAACGAGAGAGAAAAAACTGCCGGGCGCCGTGGCGCACGCCTGTAATCCCAGCACTTGGGAGGCTGAGGCCGGAGGATCGCGAGTTCAAAGCCAGCCTCAGCAACTTAGCGAGGCCCTAAGCAACTCAGTGAGACCCTGCCTCTAAATAAAAAATACAAAATAGGGCTGGGGATGTGGCTCGGTGGTGGAGTGCCCCTGGGTTCAATCCCCAGTACCAAAAAAAAAACAAAAAAAAAAAAACATTAACTAACTTTGGAAGCTGAATGGGTGGACCATGAGCTGACAGAGGTAGGAAAGAAGACAGCCAAGATGAGACCTAGTGGAGGTGAGTGGTATTGCCTCTCACATGAGTATCCAGGAGGAGGTATGGGTTTGGCAGAGATACTGAGGTCAAGACTAGGTGACTGGAGACTTGATGACCTATTGGCTGCAAGGCTCCAGCAAGCCAGAGACCCTAAAGCTGCCTCCCTGGTTTCTAACCTTCAGAGCTGCTGCAGATCCAGGCATCCCAGGAAAAGGAACAGAAGGAGAACCTGGGGCAGGCTCTGAAGAGGCTGGAAAACTTGCTGAAACAGGCATTGGAGCGAATCCCTGAACTGCAGGGAGTCGTGGCAGACTGGTGAGAGGCGGGCACAGGAGAGGGAGGAAACTGAGCTAGGTGGGAAGTGAAGACTCAGGTATGTTGATGATAGAAGGTCAGTGTGGGTCCAGAAGGTTGGGCCTTCCCTCTGACACCATGCTGTTTCCCAGGTGGGAGCAGCCAGGCCAAACCACACTCTCCGGGGAGCTCTGCCAGGGCCTGTCCCTGTCCCAGTGGCAGCTGCGATGGGTTCAGGCTCAGGGAGCTTTGCAGCAATTGTGCAGATGAAGAGGGGAGATCAAGAATTTCACATCTGTTCACCCAACACCCCACCTCCCCCAATAAAACACTGAAAGGAAAGCATGGCCAGAACCTGTAGCCCCTTGTCTTTAGCCATGCCTTTTGTGCCCCTCAGGCTGTTCTGCTGCTCCTCTTAATTCCCTTGTCCCTGCCCTTTCATCCCACCAAAGCTAAGAGAAATGCGTTCTCTGGACTACACTTCAGGTACCCTTTAAAGTCCCTCCATCACTTTCACCCTCAGCAAATGTAACTGAGCACCTTTAGATGCTGGGGATACAAGACTGAATAAAATGGGCCAAAGTCCCTGTCTTCAGGAGTTGACATAATAGGGCAGGGTGACAGACAACTGGCAAGATAAGTAAATAAAAACATATAATATGTTGCAAGATAAACACTATAGAGAAAAATAAAGCAGGGTGTAGGAGGTGTGATTTTTAATGGAGAGCTACACTGTAGTACACAAGAGTCGCATGGGCCTCAGGAAGGGTTTGCGGGTGGAGGCTGCAGTGTGCATTGGAATGTGCTAGTGTGAAAGCCTCTGAGGAACCCAATGCAGTAGGAGTGCGGGCTGGGGTCAGGAGATAAGATTGTCTAAGATTTTTTTATTTTTTTAATTTTTTGTAGTTATAGATGAACACAATGCCTTTATTTTGTTTGTTTATTTTTATGTGGTGCTGAGGATCCAACCCAGTGCCTCACACATGCTAGGAAAATGCTCTACCACTGAGCCACAACCCCATCCCTCTAAGTTTTTTTGTTTTTGTTGTTTTGTTGTTGTTGTTTGGTTTGGTTTTGTTTTTTGGGGGGTTTTTTGGTTTTTTGTTTGTTTGTTTGTTTGTTTGTTTGTTTTTTGCAGTGCTGGGAATTGAACCCAGGGCCTTGTGCTTGCAAGGCAAGCACTCTACCAACTGAGCTATCTCCCCAGCCCCCTGTAAGTTTTTATAGTTTTGGGTTTTGTTTTCTTTCTTTCACATTGGAATCTGAGCCATTTGGAATTTATCCTGGCAAACAGATTCAATATTGTCTTATTTTGCATATATCCCAATAACACTTAATAAAAATTCCCAATCAGAGCAGCAGGTGCCTCTGAAGAATGGGTTGGTGGCAGGGATTAAATGAGGAGATGAGGAAACTTCCCAGGGTAACAGGATGGGTACTATCATACATCAAGAGCAGTGAGAGCTACACAGGTGCAGAGATTAGTCATCTGTACTCTTAAAGCCTGTGTGGATTAGTCTTCCACTTATAAAGTACAACTCTTGTCACTGATCTGAAACTTTTCCATACACAACACTTCCATACTTCATCAACTTGTGCCTGGGTGCTTTCCAGACCTATTGTGATCTAACCCTCTTACGCCCCTGCCACAGAGTTTTCATTATGAAGGCTTTGTAATACATTTTAGTCTCTGAAACAAGAAGTAGTCCTCTTGGGCTTTTGTTTTTCAAGGTTTCCCTGTCTCTTCTTGCTAATTTTTTCTTCCAAATAAAACCAACTTTATCCTTAACATGTCTAGTCCCAGAAAGAAAACAAATACAGATGGTAGTTTCACTGGTGGTGCACTAATTTTACAACTTAAGGAGATTTGACATCTTTATGATCTTGAACCTTGCTACTCACCTTCCTCCTCCCAAATCCTCTCCAAAACCCCCTTTCCCAACTTCCCTCCTTTTCATAGCTACTGTTTCCTGGTCATTGCACATTTGCTTTCCTATGCACAATCCTTAACATACCCCTTCCACCGCTGGGTCTTGGCCCCTACCCTCCTTATCACAGTTCCTAACCCCCACCTCCCTAATGAACTCTAAACACTAGCATCTTCATCCACCCAACATACTTAATTTTTTTCCATACATCTTCCAACATACAATGTATTTTACTTTATCCTTTTTTTCCCTCAGATAGAAATGTGAGCTCCATGAAGGTGAATTCCCTTATAAACTATAAGTTGATTGAACTTTCCTAAATATGACTTAAAATCCAGACACAATCAGGAAAATATTAACAAAATTGATTGCATAAAAATAAACTTGCACTAGGAACAGTGGTGCACACCTGTAGTACCAGAGACTTGGGAAGCTGAGACAGGAGGATTGCAAGTTCAAGGCTAGCCTGGCCAACTTGACTAGACCCTGTCTCAAAAAATAAAAATAAAAAGGGCTGGGGATGTAGTTCAGGGATAGAGTTCCCCTGGGTTCAATCACCCATACCCCCCCCCAAAAAAAAAAATGAACTTTTCCATCGCCAAAAAAAAAAAAAAAAAATAGAGCAAAATAAAGAAATATTTGGACAAAAATATTTGCAACTTACACCATAAACGTGTGTGTGTAGTGTCAGACTAGGAAGGAAAATTCCAAGTTCATAGAAAAATGGGCAAAATATATGATAGAATATTTCTCAGAAGATGCCCAAAGTCATTTGTTTTTTGGGGGGTTTTTTTGTTTTTTGGGTTTTTTTGTTGTTGTTGTTGTTGTTGTTTTTTGGTACTGGGGATTGAACCCAGGGGCACTCCACCACTGAGCCACATCCCCAGCCCTATTTTGTATTTGATTTAGAGACAGGGTCTCACTGAGTTGCTTAGGGCCTCGCTAAGTTGCTGAGGCTGG
Source organism: Glaucomys volans (assembly GCA_020662805.1). Lineage (NCBI taxonomy): Eukaryota > Metazoa > Chordata > Mammalia > Rodentia > Sciuridae > Glaucomys > Glaucomys volans. The sequence continues at coordinate 99,665 of JAJEJO010046147.1, read as the reverse complement.
CTTTGAACTCGCGATCCTCCTGTCTCAGCCTCCCAAGTGCTAGGATTACAGGCGTGCGCCACCGCACACAGCTTAATCATTTGTAATGAGGGAAAAGCAAATTGAAACCAAGCTTTGATGTATTTCCCACCTATCAGACTAGCAAAAAGGCAACCCCAATTTTTTTAGTTTTTTATTTGTTCTTTTTAGTTATACATGACAGTAAAACATATTTTATCGTAAAACATGTTTTGACATATACATACATGAAGTACAACTTCCCATTCTTGTGGCTGTACATGATGTGGAGTTACACTGGTCATGTATTCATATATGAACATTGGAAAGTTATGTCTGATTTATTCTACTGTTTTCCTATTCCCATCCCCGCTCCTTTCCCTTCATTTCCCTTTGTCTAATCCAATGAACTTCTATTCCTCCCTCCCTGCTCTTATTGTGAGTTAGCATCCACAGTTCAGAGAGAACATTTAGTGTTTGGTTTTTGGGGATTGCCTTGTTTCACTGAGTATGATAGTCTCCTGTTCCATTCGTTTACCAGCAAATGCCATAATTTCATTCCTCTTTTAACTCAGTAATATTCCATTGCATATATGTACCACATTTTCTTTTTTCTTTTTTTTCTTTTTTTTTTTTTTCTTTTTGGAACCAGGGATTGAACTCAGGGACACTTGGTCACTGAACCACATCCCCAGCCCTATTTTGTATTTTATTTAGAGACAGGGTCTCACTGAGTTGCTTAGGGCCTCGCTAAGTTGCTGAGGCTGGCTTTGAACTCGCAATCCTCCTGACTCAGCCTCCCAAGTTGCTTGGATTACAGGCGTGCGCCACCACGCCCAGCCTTGTACCACATTTTCTTTACCATTCATCTGTTGAAGGGCACCTACGTTGGTTCCATAGCTTGGCTATTGTGAATTGAGCTGCTATAAACATTGATGTGGCTGCATCAATATAGTATGCTGATTTTAAGTCCTTTGGTTATATACCGAGGAGTGGGATAGCTGGGTCAAATGGTGGTTCTATTCCAAGTTTTCTGAGGAATCTCCATACTGCAGGAAACCCAAATTTTGACAGCTAACTTTGTTGACAAGGCTGTGGGAAAAAGGACACTGATACATCAGTTGACATGCAACATGGAACACCTCTGGGACAATCTCCAGAAAAAAATTACATGAGCATTTACCTTTGTCCAGACAGTCCCACTTTGGAGAATCTTCGATGAAGTATTTGTGTCATTATGAATTTACACATTCAAACATATTCAGTGGGACTTCAAACTATTGCAGTTTTTTGTTTACAGAGACTCTTTCTGCTGTTCAAAATAGTCTATCTTTGATCAGTGAGAGCACTTTCAGATTAGCTCCTGATTCCTTCTGACTCTACCACAGTAGTCCTGGAGGACTTGATTTTTTTTTTTTTTTTTTTTTTTGCACAAGATCACCCTTAAACATATTTGCATATTTCCTCCTCCAGATCTAGAATTGGCTGTTGTCCCAAGGATCCCTGGTTCCTTTTAATCAGAAATGGTACAGTCTGGATGGACGCTGGGGTTGCTCATTGTTACTGTGTTGTCATTATATTAAGATTTTCAGTGAACTTAAGTAGGGAAACACATTTTTTAGAAAGAGAAAAATCACAAGTTGATTCTAATATTTCCAGTTCAAATCATAGAGTGTTTACAGTACTAGGGATTCAACCAAGGGCCTTGTGCAGGTCAGAACAAATTCAGTTCTACCATTCCCTGGGTGTCCACTATATTTTTATCTTTCATTTATACTAAAAACTTGGTCTCCGATGACGTTACAAAAACTACTTCTTTGCTTTCATCTAGTATCTAAGAACTGTAGTCTTATAGATTAATATGTAGTCTAATATAGAAGAATTTCAAATAATTTATGTAGATAATCCACCCTTAAGGAGGTGGAGTGTAACTCCCCACTCTAAGTGCAGCTGCACATGGTGACTTTTTTCTAAAGAACATGGAAGGATTTTATTGTTTTGGTTTGGTTTTGTTAGCTAACTTTGTAGTGAAGAAGCCTAATACACACTACCTCTGCTAGGTGATCTGAGTTAACATTCACAGTGGTTAAGTTGCATTGATAGTATGTACCCTTGATATATGATAATTTGCACTTCACTTTTGTGGTCCTTCACCAAAAGATCCATAAACCCAGCCTAATTTTGAGAAAAACATCAGACAAATTCTGAATGAAAACATTCTACAAAATAACCCCTGAGCCAACACTCCTAAAAACTGTCAGGATTACCAAAAACAAGGAAATTATGAGAAACTGACAGGCAAGAAAAGCCCAAAGAGGCATGGTAACTAAATGTAATATAGTATCCTGGATGAGATGGTGGAACAGAATAGGTAAACACTAAGGAAATCTGAATAAAGTATGGACTTTAACAACGTTTAAAAGAAAACAGGCAACTAATAGTTTTGACAGAAAAAAAAAAAAACATGCATTGTGTAGACCTTATTTGGATCCTGATTTTTCAATATTATTGTATAAAAACATTTTGAAGACAGGGAAAGTTGAACATGGTATTAGATGTTCTGGGTATTAGATGATATGGAGGAATTAATTTGATAGTATTAGTTAATAATAGCATAATGCAGCTGTTTTAAAATAGACCTACTGATGCATTTAATGATGTCTGGAATTTGCTTTGAACATACTCTAGCAAAAATAATTTAAATTGGGCTGGGCAAAGGAAACAATCATTTGAAGAGAGAGCCTACAGAATGGAAAAAACCTTTACCACATGCACCTCACATGCATCTCCAAGATATATAAAGAACTCAAAAAACTTAACACCAAAAAAACAACCCAATCAATAAATGGGCTAAGGAACTTAACAGACACTCACAGAAAAAGAAATTCAGTTGATCAACCAACTTGAAAAAATGTTCATCATCTCTTGCAGTTAGAGAAATGCAAATCAAAGCTACTCTGAAATTTCATCTCCAGTCAGAATGGCAATTATCAAGAGTACAAACAATAGTAAGTGTTGGTGAGGATGTGGGGAAAAAGGTACATTCATACATTGTTGGTGAGACTGCAGATTGGCGCCATTTCAGAAAGCAGTATGGAGATTCCTAAGAAAACTTGGAATAGAACCACCATTTGACCCAGTTATCCCACTCCTCAGTTTACACCCAAATGTCTTAAAATCAGCATACAATAGTGATGCAGCCAAATCAATGTTTATAGCAGCTCAGTTCACCATAGCAAAACTATGGAACCCAACCTAGGTGCCCTTCAACAGATGAATGGATAAAGAAAATGTGGTACATATACGTAATGGAATATTACTGAGCTAAAAGAGGAATGAAATTATGACATTGGCAGGTAAAAGGATGGAATTGGAGAATATCATACTAAGTGAGATAAGCCAATCCCAAAAAACCAAAGGCCGAATGTTTTCTCTGATGAGTGGATGCTGATCCATAGTGGGTAGGTAGGGAAGAATGAAGAAACTGGATTATACAGAGGGGAGTGGGGCAGGAGAGGGACGGGTGGGGATGGGAAGGACAGTATATTGAGACAGACATTACCCTAAGTACATGTATGAAAAAAATTAATAAAAATAAATAAGTTGGGGTGGGGATACAACTAGGTGGCAGAGAACTTGCCTAGCATGCATGAGGCCCTGGTTTCCATCAAGGGTACCACAAAAATAGATAATTATAAATGAAATCGAAAGTGTAGAATACTGGGAAGTGTTTGAGAAGTTTGTTATGCTGTTCTATTGTTTGAAAAAAAATTTTAAAAAAAACCGCTTTGAGGAAAGGAGGAGGAGCTAAAAGAGGAAGAAGTCAACCATGACCCAAGAAAGGGCGGAGACCAAACCCACCACGCACTTCTGAACTGACACTCTGAATTACTGGGCCTTGGCATAAACTATTTCTTCTACCCAGAAAATCTCTCTCCATTTTCTCTTAGCAAATGTCTTCAGGAAGCCTCTGGGTCAGGCGCTTCCTCAGAGCTTCCCCCCATGACGTCTCTAGTTTTTCTGGAAGTCACTGATAGTGTGCCTGTCTAACCCAGTGTAGGAGTTTCCGGTTCCCGGCTAGGTCTCCACCCTTGCCCAGTCCCGGGGTTGACCTGGATCTCAGCGTGTCTACAAACTTCAGGCACAGGACTCGGTTATGGCACGGGTGGGGCCTCCCAACTTTCTTGCGTTCTCAAAGGTCCAGATTCCACATTAGGGGTGGGACTAACTGACTTTGCTTCCTTCTCATTAGCCCACATTCCTCCTAGAAAGGGTGGCCGCTTCTCTTCACCGTACTCTGATTGACCCAGATTCTTCCGTTAGTTAATCCTTCCGACTCTCTGATTGGCTTTTATTCCTTCTCGGGGCCATATCTCATTGGCCCTCGCTCACGGACGCATGACGTCACGTCCTGGTGCTCGTCGCTTTCGCTGTACGTCATCACTGGCGCCCAACCTGACGAAGCTGGAGAGTAGACGGCCGGACCCGTGGGGATCGCTGAGCAGAAACCGTAGTAGCGGCGACGAGGACGGCAGCAGCAATGGCCGGGGCGGGGCCAGCCCCAGGGCTCCCGGGTGCAGGAGGACCCGTGGTCCCGGGCCCTGGTGCCGGCATCCCGGGCAAGAGCGGCGAGGAACGCTTGAAGGAAATGGAGGCGGAGATGGCCCTGTAAGGCCCGGGAGAGGGGGTGGTAAAAGCCATCCCAGAACTAGAGCTACTGCTGAACCCTGGAGCTTCTAGGCCGCGATAGGCTCGAGATATAACTCTGTCATGGGGAAGTGGAATCTTCGGGGTGGGGGTCGAGTAGGGAAATGGAGACGTTGTCAGGAATGAGCCCAGCGTTCCAGAATTGGTGCGAGCACCTGATGTTTGGTGTCTATTCTGCTCCTCCAGGTTTGAGCAGGAAGTTCTGGGGGCTCCAGTAACTGGAATCCCAACTGCTGTGCCTGCGGTGCCCACAGTTCCCACTGTAGAAGCGATGCAGGTCCCAGCAGCTCCTGTGATCCGCCCAATTATCGCGACCAACACATACCAGCAGGTAAGGCTAAGCTAAGGCATGTAAGGTAGTGCCTTGAACACAGCAAGTGTGTGTACACAGACAGGTGTTGACGTTTTGGCTTGGAATTTAATTAGCATGTCAAATATTTCATGTGCCAGGCACTGAGGACACAATATTTCTTCCTTTTGGGAGCTTATATTCTAGCACATGTTATCTAATAGAACTTTCTGAGATGACAGTTATGTTCTCTACCTATTTAAAATTTATGTTTAAGTTAAATAATCCCTGTCAATCTCAGTCAAATTTTAAGGGCTCAGTAGCTAGCTACATATGACTAGTGGAGAGAGACTATTAAAACAAAAATAAGTAAGTGAAAGTCATTCATTCTGTCCAAAACAATTATTGATTGCCTTCTATGTATCAGGTACTATTTTAGGCCTTGGACATTTAACAGAAAACAAAACCAATCATTGCCTTTTTGGAGTTTGTTTTACTAGGGAGACAAGTCAAAGTTTGGTAAGAAGAGTAATGCTTTATCAACCCAGGGAAGGCCTTTCTGAGAAGGTGACATTTAAGCAAAGATATAAAAGGATAATGAGTGAGGGAACCATGCAGGTATCTGGAGGAAGAGCACCCCCATCTAGTGCTAAGGCCCTGAGGTGGTTGATCGCATTTAGCAGGGAGATCAGTGACTGAAGTAGAATGGCCAGAGAGGAAAGTGGGAGGAGATAAAGACAGAGGTGATGGAAGCCAGATCTTGTAGGACCATGTAGGTCACTCTAAGAATCTTGGCTTTTACTCTGAGATAGGGAGCTGCTGGAGGATTTTAAGCAGAAAGATGATGGGGTTCAACTTAGATGTAACAAGGTGGTTCTGTATGTCTGGAGAATGGACTGTAGGAAAGAAGGGCAGAGTCAAGGTGACTGAAGAAGAGGTTACTGTATAATCTAAGCAAGAGATAATGGTGGCCTGGACCAGGGTGATGACACAGAGAATGGGGGAGGACAGGTTGAAAATAATTTCAGATAGTACCAAGTGCTCTGGGGAAGATGAAGCTGGGTGATGAAAGAAGTTGCTACTAGAAGAAGCTAAAGACAGTTTTAGCGAATGATTCCAAGAACCTTCCTGAAAAGTAACATTTTAGCTGAGACCTGACAGATAGCCAGCCCCACACAGAACATGAAGGATGAAAACCTTGACCTCCTGGAGTGAGCCAGCCAGGGCAGACTGGGAGCACTAAATTGGGCCTCTCACTCCAACCTCCTCCCCAATAGGTGCAACAGACTTTGGAGGCCCGGGCAGCTGCTGCAGCCACAGTAGTTCCTCCCATGGTGGGTGGCCCTCCTTTTGTGGGTCCAGGTAAGTAAAGAATGGCAAGATGAGGGGGTCAGGAGATCAGACAGGTGGCAAAAAGGGATGCTCATGACTCCTCCCTCCATCCTCATCTCTTTCTTCCCAACAGTTGGCTTTGGCCCTGCTGATCGGAGTCACCTGGACAGTCCAGAGGCTCGAGAAGCCATGTTCCTAAGGAGAGCAGGTAAGTCAGGAGCCAGGACCCCCACATTTAACCAAGCATAATTGTTTAGGCATTTCATCCTCTTGCCTGAATCACTACTTCAAATCATCTTCTCCATTCATCCCCACCCTGACATTGTATCTTTCTAAAGTACAAGCCTATTGTGCACTTTCTGAGTTTCTCAAGTTAATTTGGTCACGGCAGACCAACCCCGCTATGTCACTCCTAATCCCAAACTTTTGCTATTTCTCCCCAACATTTAACACCTTATAACAAGTCTTGGTACTTTTTGCACAGTAAGCATTACACACTATCTGATGAGGACATGAACAAGTCAAACAGACAACAAGCTCCTCTCCCAGTAGTCAGACCGTCTGTGACCTGCTTCCTTGCAGAGAGAGATCCATCCCCTCTACCTTCCCAGGATTCCTGAACATTGCTGAAATGTGCCAGCAGTGCTTTTATTGAGGTCCCTTCTTTCCACTGCCTCTTGTAACTCAGCTGTTATCTTCCAACCTATCTTCTCCACAAGACACACTTCCCATTTTCCACATTTTGTTTTTCAGGTAACACCTATGTACATTGTCAGTTTTTGACATTATTTCTCATTTAGATATCAAATTCTGATATAATCTCTATTAAATCAAATTCGTTAATTGTGTTATCTAAATCTGTTACACTTTTTTTTATATGACAACATGAGAAGGGTTAACATTTCTTACTCTTTTTTTTCTTGGTACCTGGGATTGAATCCAGGGGCGCTCAACCACTGAGCCACATATTTTATTTGGAGACGGGGTCTCACTCAGTTGCTTAAGGGCCTTGCTAAAATTACTGAGTCCAGCTTGGACTCGCATCCTCCTGCCTCAGCATCCCAAGCTGACATTTCTTACTCTTCAGTGTGGTTTTGACAAAAAAAAAAATGCATATCTGACTTAATTACCCTTCCCACCTTGCAACCCTACTGTGGCTCCCCTGTGTCCTCAAAAAGACATTCATGGCTTAGCCAAGAAGGCTGTGCTTAAATGCCTACTGATCCTTCAACCCTTGTCATGACACTCTCCAACACTCCACTTCCTTATGACAGTCACGTTAAACGGAAAAGGGTAAAAGATATTGCTTATAAAAGTTCTCCCTGCTAGTAACATTTCCACTCACCCTTGGCCTAAGTGTAACCCTTTGGGTCTCAATTCACAGGTCCCTTTTTCCAGGAAACCTCTAATCTAGTCTAGGCTGTTTCAAAGGGCTCATCTGAACTCTGACAGCTCCCTGGCCTTCCCTCTCCTATACCTTATCCCTCCACCTGAGCTTTCCCTCATTCTAGCCCTTACCACTCTGGGCCGTCACTCTCTAGTAACACATCTATTCTCTCCTACTTTGAAATAGGAGCTCCCTGAGAACTCTTGGTTTATTGGTGGGTCCTTATCACTGCCCACTACAGGGTTAGGGTCCACATGAGATCCTTGTGGATAAATTTTTGCTCAGTGAACCCATGGAAGAACCTTCACATCTTCCAGAAGAATCCCCAGACTCTTCTCCAGGATTTCTTGGATGCTGAGAGTACTCACACACACCTTGCCCTGATGCCCCTGTCCCCCATGAAACACACCCCCATCTCTCTTTCCCACAGCTGTGGCCCCTCAGAGGGCCCCTATCCTGCGTCCAGCCTTCGTCCCTCACGTGCTACAGAGAGCAGGTGAGGGGGCCAGGGTCATCATCCCTGCCACACAACTTTGCCCCCAAGCCCTCCAACTCCCCCACTAACACCCTGACAGATTCTGCTCTTTCTTCTGCAGCTGGTGCTCCCCGTCCAATGGCCCTGCGGCCCCCTCACCAGGCCCTCGTAGGACCCCCTCTTCCTGGGCCCCCTGGACCACCCATGATGCTGCCACCAATGGCTCGGGCCCCAGGACCCCCCCTAGGCTCTATGACTGCTCTGAGGCCTCCCCTGGTGAGTGTGGACGGGGAATTAACATCAGAGGTGCAGTGGGTGGGGAGATCTTTGATCCTGACCCCACAGGACATGTCTAAGTTTGCCTTTCCTTTGGCTTCATTTCGTTGACTTTGTCTGTTATCTTTGTTTGCCTCTGTCTTCCTCTATTTCTTTCCATGGCCAAACGCTTTTGAAGAGTAGGGTCTATATATCTGCCTGTCTCTTCCTCTCTGCTTATATTTCTCGATTTCTGTCTGACTGGAGATTTCCCTTTCTTGCCTGCTCTGTGGCTCCCAGGCCTTACTTTGTTGTGTGGGACGGGGATGGAAGTAAGATCCAGGTCTGATCTGACCCTCCTCATTGCCTCCCTCTTGCCCATAGGAAGAGCCAGCAGCACCCCGAGAGCTGGGCCTAGGCCTGGGGTTGGGCCTGAAAGAGAAGGAAGAAGCAGTGGTGGCAGCAGCAGCTGGGCTGGAGGAGGCTAGTGCAGCAGTGGCTGTGGGTGCAGGAGGTGCCCCAGCTGGCCCTGCAGTCATTGGGCCCAGCCTGCCACTGGCCCTGGCCATGCCATTGCCTGAACCTGAGCCTCTGCCCCTCCCATTGGAGGTGGTACGTGGCCTACTGCCCCCACTGCGCATTCCTGAACTCCTGTCCTTGCGTCCACGACCCAGACCCCCTCGGCCTGAGCCGCCTCCTGGCCTTATGGCTCTTGAGGTAAGCAGGGATCATAACGACAAGAGGAGAGAAGGGTGGGAGAATAGGCAGAAGCCCACTAGTTTCTACACACAGGAAAACACATAGTCCTCTTTCCAGAGGGTAGGAGGACTCAGGGAAGAGGGAGGTAGACACAAGTACTCCTTACCTAGAATCATATCCAGTCCTATAACTGAAGGCAGGAGGGCCAGGGGGCAAAGCAAAGTGGGAGACTCAAACATCAAGCCCATGGCACCCCAACCCCTTTCCTCTGCAGGTCCCAGAACCTTTGGGTGAAGACAAGAAGAAAGGGAAACCAGAGAAATTGAAACGCTGCATTCGCACAGCAGCTGGGAGCAGCTGGGAAGACCCTAGCCTGCTGGAGTGGGATGCAGGTAAGTGGCTAAGGTATGAGTGTCGATCAGCCAGGGACAGGCCATGCTGCCTCTTTGGGCTATAGGCAGGGAAGGGGAGCCAGATAACTCCACAGCTCTCTGTAGTTAACCCACCTCAGGGAGGGCCAGGCTGACGCTCTGAGGGGCAGGTCCCTCCTCCAACCACAGGCCAGAACTTGGTGGGGGTGATAGGTACCTAGGGCTTTCTGGCCTCTGTTTTTACTCATGACAGTCCTGTCGTGCCAAAAGTCAAGAGAGCATTCTTTTTTCCCCACCTTTTTTTGAAAAAACTTTAAGAAACGAATGGTAGTGAATGACCTTTCTACCACCTAGATTCCACAGTTAACATTTTGCTACATTCACTTTATTCCTTGGTGTATATATATGTTCTGCTGTTGTTTTGCACTGCTGGGGATAGAACCTTCACACATGCTGGGCAACTGCTTTACCACTGAGCTACCCCAGCCCCTTGTCTTTTTCTTAGTCATTTGAAGAAAATGATAAATGAAGTTATTCCTTCATTTCTAAATACCTTAGTATTCATCTTCTTTTTTTTCTTTCTTTGGGTACTGGGGATTGAACCTAGGGGTACTCCACCACTGAGCCACATCCCCTGCCCTATTTAGAGACTGGGTCTCACTGAGTTGCTTAGGGCCCCACTAAGTTGCTGAGGCTGGCTTTGAACTCGGAATCCTCCTGCCTCAGCCTCCCAAGCTGCTGGGATTACAGGTGTGTGCCACCACGCCCGGCTAGTATTCATCTTCTGAAACGCTTTCTTTCATATCATAATACCATTATCCAAGAAAATTAACAGTAGCTCCATTAAATATTCACTTTATATTCATATTTTCCCAGTTTTCTTAATTCTGTTACAGCTATTTTTCCCCAAGCTAGGATGCTTGTAGTTTTATATCTCTACATTATATTTTTTACACCCTCCTATTTGTTTTGTTCTGCTTAAACAAGGCTAAGAGGGCTAAGGGACCCAGCTCAGTGGTAGATCAGTTGCCTGTCATGTGCACGGTCTTGTGTTCCATCCCCAGGAAACCAAAATAAATAAATAATTCATAAGTAATCTGGGCTAAGGAAGCACAGTTAGATCCTGTCATTCACTTGACCAAGTCTCAAACCCAGGAGATATGAGTGCTTGTTCATATAAAACAGGGCCTGGGAGGCCTGGTGGAGTAGGTCAGTGGCATGTCTAGATTTCAACCAGCACCCTGCCTACTGGCCCAGGTTGATAGCCATAGAGCCAGGTGGGCAGGGAAAGTTTTAGGGGGTACCTCTGCTTGCTCAGCCCCTGTCATGAACCTTTCCCTGGATTATCATCCTCAGCAGCAAGAATGATGAGAGGGTGGTGTCCACAAAGAGACCTGTCCACAAAGATGCTTTGGCAGGGAGAGGAAGCCTGCACACTGCCTGGCCTCAGGAGGCACCTCTGCAGCCACACATGATCTTTCAATGAGAATGGTCACCTTCCTACCTCCTTAGGTTTTTGTTTTGTTTTGTTTTGTTTTAATTTTTGTTTATTGGTGTTTGTTTGTTGGGGGTTTTGTTTTTGTTTTTGTGTTTTTGAGACAGGGTCTTGCTGAGTTACTGAGGCTGGCTTTGAAGTTGCAGTCCTCCTGCCTCAGCCTCCCAAGTTGTTGGGATTATAGGCATGGGCCACCTCCTTGTTTTGTGTGTAAGCCAAATGTCTTAGAAGATCCTACCCTCTCAGTTTGTCAGATTGTTTCCTGCTGAGATGGCCTAGCTTGTTCTCATAGTGTCCTTAATCATCACAGATGCCATGGGGTAACTATAGCAATAGCTAAGGAAGGAAATAAACCCACCTCCCACCCAGTCTTTGACTTCTGCCTCCTCTCCTGGGACCATCTACCTGCCCCAGGCCACGGTCAAGCAGCCTTGACCCCAGTGGAGCCAGTGTTGGTTTTGACCCTAGTTGTGACCTTGGTAGTTAGCTTTTCAAGCCTCATTTTCCTATCTCCAAAAAGAGAAGAATAATATGTGCTTTCTGGGGATAGTGATTAATTGGGGTAGAGCATGGTCATTCTAGGCTCAGGCATAGGATATTGCCCAAGGATATTCTCAAGAGTGGCAGCTGAAATCAGCTTTGGAGAAGGTCATGCAGTTTCCAGTTTCAAGGTAGAATTAGAGCAGCCTTTGCATGACTGAAGAAAGGTGAAACTTGTGGTACTGAGGTGCCATGGTGGGAGGCTGGTTTGTGTCAGGGACCCAGGGGACATCCATGGAGAGGTGTCCAGGAGAACAAGGAACACCAGTGTCTCAGAGGGAAGGCCAGGGCCAAGTCAGAATTTGGGAGTTCTTCATGGGAATGTGCAACAGTCCTGGGTGAGAAAGAGCAATACATTAGAGGTTAAAAGTGAAGACCTTGGAGCCAAATGCCAGAGCTCATGTCCCACCTCTGCCGTCTTCTAGTTGTTTAAGATTGGGAAGCCACTTGACCTCTCTGTGCCTCAGTGTGAAAGGGCTGTTGGGAGCACCAGCTCTTATCCCTGAGGATCCCAGGGTAGAAACTTAAGGATGCATCAGAAAAGATGGGGACATTCAAATGGGGTGGACAAGGGATAACATCTGCATTCTCTGACTTCTCTTCCCCAACCCCAGATGACTTCCGGATCTTCTGCGGGGATTTGGGCAATGAGGTGAATGATGACATCTTGGCACGTGCCTTCAGCCGCTTCCCATCCTTCCTTAAAGCTAAGGTGATCCGTGACAAGCGCACAGGCAAGACCAAGGGCTATGGCTTTGTCAGCTTCAAGGACCCCAGTGACTATGTGCGCGCCATGCGTGAGATGAATGGTGGGTGAGACTTCCCCTAGGGACAGTGTGTGTGGCAGGCATCTGGCCTAAGCCTGACCCCAAGCCTGACCTTGAGTCCTCCTGTCCCACAGGGAAATATGTGGGCTCACGCCCCATCAAGCTTCGTAAGAGCATGTGGAAGGACCGGAACTTGGATGTGGTCCGCAAGAAGCAGAAGGAAAAGAAGAAGTTGGGCCTGAGATAGGGTCTGTGGCTGGGCACCCGCTCCCATCCGACCGGGCGCTGGCTCCTCCCTTGAGCTGTCTTTGGAAAACCCCCAACTCTCCACACACCTACCCCAAAACCAGTTTCAATAAATTTACATTCATTTCCATCCCTGGCTGTGCTTGGAAGAACTCTTTGGGCACCAGGTTTTTTTCCCACCTGAGAATGTGAGTAGCCTTGAAGTTTTACCCTGGCAAAACATCCAGATGGGCATTTTTGAGCCCCTACTGTGTGCTCATTACCTCCACTTAAAACCTCTTAAGTGTGTACTGATTGCCACCTATTCCAGAGCAGGAAAGGGGGCTTTGGGAAGGTGACAGCCAAGCTAAGACTCAGATGTCATATCAGTGTCCATACACCAGCCTGTGTTATCAGCACGAAGGTAGAAGGTTCTTGCGGTGGGGCACACCTGTAATCCCAGTGGCTGGGGATGCTAAGGCAGGAGGATTTCAAGTTCAAAGCCAGCCTCATCTAAAGCAAGGCGCTAAGCAACTCAGACTCTGTCTCTAAATAAAATACAAAACAGGGCTGGGGATGTGGCTCAGTGTTTGAGTGCCCCTAGGTTCAATCCCTGGTACCCCCACACCCCCCCCTCCAAAAAAAAAAAAAAAGAGAAAATCTCCTAGACCTGCTTTCTGGAGCGCACAGCCTTTATTTAGGCTTTAAGCAGTCAGCAAACTCTCATCAAAGGCCTGGATGATGCTGGGGACTCAGTGGTGACAAAGGGTCCTGTACCCTGCTTCCTCAGAATTCATGGTCCACTGTCAGAGGGTAGGCCCCAATGCCAGACTGAGAGCCCAGGCTGGCCAGGGCCAGCAGGGGGAGCCCTGGGTTCTGACCTGGGGGTCAGGGAGGGTTTCCTAAAAGAACTGTCCACTCTGAAACTGTCTCGTTTTCTTCCTGTAATTCTTACCCCTGGATCTCTGTCTATAGTTTCTTCACTCTTCCAAACACCAGCCAACATGTCTTATGTGGGTCTCGCTCAGTGCCCTTTGTTTCTTGTCTCTAAATATCTGCAGTTCTGGGTCTTTTCCCTTCTCTGAGCTTGCCTCCCCCTGCTGAAGAGGTGTCCATGCAGGACCTTGAACACCAGGCTAAGAGCTTAGGCTTTACGCCAAAGGCAGCAGGGAGTCCAAGAAGCTGGGACAAAATTCAGGCAGCAAGCAGGGGCTGGCATCACAGATTGTCACTTTAGAAAGAGCCGTGAGACCACCACTGAGCACTGGAGGTGTGGAAGGAGGTTAGGGCAGGTTCTAAGGAGCTTGCAGGGTTGGAGTGTAGGAAAGGAATGAAGGTCTTCCAGGGATGCAGCCATGAACCCTGGACTAGGGGGCAAGTTGGAGAAGGACAATAGGGGATGGGGGGTGCAATACCAAGGCCTCTCAGGAAAGAAATACCCTGGAGAGGTATCAAGTTTCTTCTGTTCCTGTCTTCCCCTCCCCTACTGCCTCCTCTCTGACGTCATATTTTCCAGTCTGGTCAGAGTGGTGAAGGCCTCCCTCCTTGGCAGGAAGTACCCCTTCAGTCCCCTGCCAACTGGGCTGGACCTCCCAGTCCCAGGACCCTCAAACCCCCATTTCCCCATCATTACCCCTTCCTATCCCTGATCTGCTTACTGCAACCTCTGGGACAAGGAAGGACATGGAAAGAGAGTGATTCCAGAAAGAAGGGTTTTTTGGTTTTTTTTTTTTTTTTTTGGAACCAGGGATTGAACTCAGGGACACTCGGCCACTGAGCCACATCCCCAGCCCTATTTTGTATTTTATTTAGAGACAGGGTCTCACTGAGTTGCTTAGGGCCTCGCTAAGTTGCTGAGGCTGGCTTTGAACTCGCAATCCTCCTGACTCAGCCTCCCAAGTCGCTTGGATTACAGGCGTGCGCCACCGCGCCCGGCGAAAGAAGGGTTTTTAAAGTATGCACAGGAGTCTTGCTGAGGACAGGGAGAAAGATGCACAGATGAAGAGGAGAGCAGACAAAAGATACAGAGATGGAGGGAGAGGGGAAAGCTCAGGCAGAGTGATAAGAACTAGCAGAGACAGTGCAATGAGAAGGGAGAAAACTCAGAAAGAGATGGGAACACTCAGAGAAGGGAGGGAGCAAGACTTGTCTGGAGATCCTGGGTGAGAAGGTTTTAGTCCTGGTGCAACTGGGACCCAGAGCTGGGGACACCAACCAAGGAAGAAACACATGGAGACAGACACATACAGGAGAGAGGCCAGCTTCAGGGAAAGGAGGCCAGGATTCCCTTCAGATACATGGGGTGAATGGATGAAGGAACCAGTTATACCCCAGAGCTCAGTGGCTTGCTCCCACTGGGTTCCAATCGCAGCTCCAAGTGACTCTCCCCCTTGAGGTCCAGTTTCCCTTCTGTAAAATGAACAGAAAAAGCAGGGCTCACCATATGAACCTACCTCCAGAATGGCAAATAATTTATGGAGCTGAGTGAATACTGGTAACTCTCCATATTAAAAAGATTATTTTTAGCAGTAAATATCTACTTATTTGTATAGCACAAGCACAGTATCTAAAGCCAGGTTACCTGAGCTAAAGGTTGCCAGAGAGCAAACAATAAGGAAGACCTACTTATTGAATTTCAGATAAACGTATTTCTGTGTATTAAAGTTTTTTGGTTTTAATTTTTTTCATTTGAAGTAAGTCACAGACATAATAGCTCTTTATTCCTAAATATCTATGTTCATTTCTTCATAGAGACATCTTCCATAAAATACCATCACTACATCTAATATTCCATGATATCTCATTCAAATTTTTCCAGTTGTTTCAAACATAGCATAGAAGTACATGGGCTCTGGAAAGAGAAGTGGGAGGATGTCTGCCTCAATTTCCTCCATAATATAGGAATGAATAGTATCTACCTCATAAAATGGGCCTTCATTAAATAAAGGACCATTGCACATGATTCTCTGGCATATAACAACAGGCCCTCATTTAACATTAGCTATTGTTATTACTAGTGTTATCATTCAAGTTATTGATGTTATTATTCTTATGATTGATACTTCTTGGGAGCAGCTCCAGGAGACCCTCCCCAGCTGAGCTTGTGGGGGAATTCAGGGTTTGCCTCCTTCCACCCCACCCCATCCCGTATTCACCCTGCCATTTGTGACGTCAGTTGGGGATGGTATCTGGCCGGAAATCCCTCTTCCTGTTGCAGATAAGCCCCGGGCAGCCCAGCTGACCCCAAGTCCTCCTCCCCCACTACCTCCCATGTCGCAGGATCAAATCCCCAAGTCTGAGCACCTATCCACCAAGCTGTCTGCCCCACCCTCTTCACCCCATAAATACCCCTTGGCCCCCACCCATCTCGTCCAGCCTGCTGTCCCCAAAAGCCCTTGTCCAAGCCCAAAACATCCACCCTGGCAACTAAACAGCTCCAGAGCCAGTGCACATCTCTGAAGCTGGGGTCGTCACTTGCCCCGCCCCAACCCCTGCAACCTGACCCAAGCTGCGACCCCTTGCTCTGACGTCTTGGAAAATTCCCCCCTGCCCAGGCTCCCGGGGGAGGGGGTACATGGTATGAAATGGAGCTGAGACCCCCGGCTACAGGCAGAGAAACCCGCCAGAGGTGAGTCATGAACTGGGGACTGGATGAATGCTTGGGTGTCTGGGTTAGGAGGGACCCTTGGTTTCTAGATTCCCGAGAAGTAGGGGGACTGAAAAAGAATTAAAACCCCTCACTCCTCCTTTGATAGAAAAGGGGACTGAAAGCCAAGAATCCAGGTTCCTGTAGAAGGAGGGAACAAAAGCTGGATTCCTGGGTCTGAGAGAAGCAAGGGCTGGGGCCCAGACTCCAGGATCCCTAAGGGTCATCCTTTGCCCACCGGATTTTCCCTACCCAGAATATTCAGAACGAGCATCCATGGACTTGTGGAATGGGGATGAAGCATCACCACAGGAAGTGCCTCCAGGGAACAAGCTGTCAGGGTTGGGTAGGCTGCTGGGGCTGAGACAATATGTATGGGGAGCATGCTGGGGTACGGGCCTCTGCTGAACTCTGTCAGGGCCTTAACGTCCTTATTGTCTGCAGAAGGAGCTGAATTTGGCTTCTATTTCCCTGAACTGGCGCTCCAAGGAGAAACACTGACAGCGGAGTCATGCTGGAAAGGTTGCTACCTGGTTGGGCCCCCTGTGACCTGGAGGAAAGGGGGAAAGCTGGGTTCCTAGGTCTAAGGGAGGAGGAGGCATTCCTGGACTCCTGAGCTCAAAGAAAGAGGGGGTCCTGCGTCCTGAGTGTTTAACTCCCAACCCCTGACACATAAAGACCAGTGGATGGGTGATGGAGCAGGTCTCTAAGGCTTTATTTCCACCCTTTCCTAAACTCAGCTTTGATCTAATCCCCCACAGGATTCCCAGAGCTGGACTGGAGCCCCTCCTTACCACATCCAGAAGCTTCATGGGGGACAGGTAAGTGCATGCGGATGGGCGGTGGGAGAGGGAGGTCCTGAGGGGCTGGGCCTGGAGGTTTAGAATCCCCCTCCCCAATCTTTGAAGCAGACAGGTCTAAGACTGGAGACACCTGCATCCTCAGGTGTCTCCTTGATCTGGGAGCCCTGGACCAGATGCACCAGGACTGAAAGCTTAGACCCTCCAGAATGCTCAAGAGGTCCAGGAATCAGGACCCCTGAGCGCCCCTCACTTGGGTTCTGTTCCTCCTCACAGAGCCAGCCCCTCAGTCCCTTGCGTGGTCAGGAGACTGGGCAGACCTGTCTCACATCGCTTCCGACCCTTGGAACCACGCCTCCCAGATTCTGGGCCCCGCTCCTCCCGGCCCTGGTCCTGTCCCCTTCCTTGGTTCCGAAGGGACTGTGGGCCTGAACTGTGACACCTCGTGGTCGCACGCCCAGACTACCAGAAACACCATCAGCTGCGACTGTTCTGTCAGCTCCCACGGCGCCACCTACTGGGGCAATGGCCTCAGCGGGGAACCGCGAGCGGACTGTTCCATCTCGTGGAGTGGGCCTGTGGGTTCGAATTGTACCACCTCGTGGGATCCGGGGCTGCATACAGCCTGCAGCCTCTCTTCGAAGGGGTACCAGAGGTCAGCTCTCACCACTTCCTCTGAACAGAGTCAGCAGTCTGACCGTGATGCCTCGGTTCGTTTCCCCAAAACTAATCACCGAGGTGAGAGGTCCTGGAAGACTGCGGAGGTAGCGAACCCAGAGTAAGGTGGCGGTGCCTAGGCATCTAAGGGGGCGGGACCCAGGAAACTGGCAGTGAAAGGAGGGATTTAGGTACCCCAGAACGCGAGGGGAGGGGCGAAAGGACTAAGACTCTGGTGGCCTTTTAGAGACCAAGGGGACGAGGATCCAGGCTCCTGGATTATGTGAGAGGAAAGAGATGAGGATTTGGACTCCTGAATATCCAAGATGGAGAGGCCAAACTCCTAAATTTCCTAGATGGGACTTCTGGACCTCTGGGTCCCTGAGGCTGCCTCTTGGGTCCTTTATATGGAGGGATCCGAACTCAAGGATCCCCGAGGAGCTGGGGGGGCCTGGCCACTTGAGACTTGGAGGTGAGGGAGTCCTGACTCCTAGGTCATTCAAGAGACGTGGTCTGGGGCTGGGAAGCCGGAGCGTTCATCTGCCTCCACCCCTCAGGTCCCATTCAGCTGTGGCAGTTCCTCCTGGAGCTGCTCCACGACCAGGCACGTAGCAGCTGCATCCGCTGGACTGGCAACAGTCGCGAGTTCCAGCTGTGCGACCCCAAAGAGGTGGGACATCCCCCACCCCCGTTAGCCCGCCAAATCCCGCGGGTCGACTCTGATCCAACATAGTCCTTCCATTCACTGTGCCTAATCCTTGGTCCCGCCTCCACCTTCGCCCTCTCTAGACTGGGTTTAAAACGAGTCCGAGGGTTCCAGCTTCAACCCACCCCATTCAATCCAGCCGGGCTGTGCCTGACACGCGTCTAGACCCCCCGATCGGGTCCCCAAATCCGGTCCCCACATCCTGACTTGGTCCCGCCCCACTCGTCCCTTGACTAAGCCCCACCTCCGACCTAGGTGGCGCGGCTGTGGGGAGAGCGCAAGAGGAAGCCTGGCATGAATTACGAGAAGCTGAGCCGAGGCCTACGCTACTATTATCGCCGCGACATTGTGCGTAAGAGCGGTGGGCGCAAGTACACTTACCGCTTCGGGGGCCGAGTGCCCGGTCTATCCTGTCGGGACTGCTCAGAGGACACTCAGGGAACAGAGATCCAATAAAAATGTCCTCTCGATCCTCGTCGCGCGTGCTTGTCTGTATCCTTCCCACTGACACCGACTAGACCCTTTAGAGCGCCTAAGTGTTCACCCCCACATTTAGGAGTTTGGCCTCCCCACTTCGGAGACTCAAGGGTCCGGATCCTCATCTCACATAATCCAGAAGCCTGGGTCCCCATCCTTTTGTTCCCTAGATTACCAGTGTCTAGGTCTTCTCTGAGAATTCGCGAGTTGTGGGCCACCCGCGGCTTCTTGAAGAGCTCTTAGGTACCTAAGCCCAGGCCACTTGCTGCTGTTTTCCCAGATCCCGCCCCCTTAGGCTCGTAGGCCCTGTCTTAGTGATACACTCCTCCTGCAACTTTAGCACATCTCACCTCGGTGATTAGTTTTGGAGTAAGAAGCCGAGATCAGCAAGATCTCAGGACACAACCGTGACTTTGAGAACCAGACCTAACTTAGGGACTCAGTCGTGTGCCCACCCTGTGCTGAGACATGCAAAGAAATCCAACCTAGCATCCATATGGTCTACTGTGTGTCTGCCATGGGTAGGGACTTTCAAAGGAATCAGACCTGCTAAGGTGTACTAGTCAGCTTTTTCATTGCTGTGACTGAAAGACCTGACAAGAACAATTGTAGAGGAGGAAAAGCTTATTCCGGGGCTCATGGTTTCAGAGGTCTCAATCTGCCCAGCAGGCTCCATTCCTCAGGTCTCCAGGTGAGGCAGAACATCATGGCAGAAGAGTGTGGCCGAGGGAAGCAGCTCACATGATGATCCAAAAGCAGAGAAAGACTCCACTTGTCAGATACAAAATATACACCTTCAAGCCACCTTCCCAATACCACTTCCTCCAGCCACACCCTACCCTACCCACCTTTAGTTAATGACTCAGTTAATCCCTATCAAGGGAATAATTCATTGATTGGGTTAAGGCTCTCACAACCCAATTGTTTCTCCTCTGAACCTTCTTGCATTGTCTCACATGTGAGCTTTTGGGGGACACCTCACATCCAAACTCTAACATAAGGCTTGAATATGGTTTATTCCCAAAAATTTATGTGAGAATTTAACTCCCAAAATCTTATATTAATTGTATTAGGAGAATAGAAACTATGATGTTTATAAGTGGCCAGTTTGGGATGTGATAAGATTAGAAAAGGTTGGTAGGACAGAAACCCCAAATTGAGTCCTGTGGCTCCATGAAGAGAGGGAGACACAGACAAGGGTGTTCCCTGTCTCTGATGCCATGGGCTGCCTCAAGACTGCCAGAAACAGAAGAATAGCAAATTTGAGATCAGCCTGGGCAACTTATCAAGCCCCTGGTTTTTTTGAAAACAAAAAAAATAAAAATAAAAAGGGCTGGGGATGTATCTCAATAGTAGAGCACTCCTGGGTTCAATGCCCAGTATCACAAAACAAAACACCTGCCAACAAGAAGGTCATCCATCATAAAGAAATACAGTCAATGGGAAGCCCTGGAAAGAGCCTGAGCTATGCTGCTTGAATTTTGTACCTCTAGGACAGTGAGCCAAAATAAACGTCTTTCTTCATAAAGTAGCTAACCTGGGGTATTTCCTTACAGCAATGAAAATCTGATTAACACAAGACCCAATCATGGAAGTTCATCAGCTGTGTCCCCTTGAAGATAAGACTCAGACTACAAAAAGGATTTACTTAGTGCCTTCCCAGTGCTAGGGATCATCAAGGAATTAGACCTCATGCTTGGCTTCCCCAATACCATGGGTACTGTTTCCTTACTCCAAGTTGGAGGACAGAGAACCAAGACCTAGACCCTAATGAGAGCTTACTGGGAATTTACTGAGAGCCCATCCCATACTAGAAACCAATAAGCCCCTACAGAGAACCTACCATGTGGACCTCCTGCAGGTGATAGTGGGGATACACCATCAAGACATCCCTGAACCCTGCAGGGAACTCAGTGCTATGGGAAGACCCCAGACCCATCATCAGATAGGGAGATACCATGGAATTATGGCACTTGCCAGCTCTGGTCAGAGCTGGGATGAAGAACTCCAGAGGAATAAAAGAGCCCAAAAGGAGACAACTGACCGCGCCCAGGAGAAGGAGAGTCAGGGAAGATTTTCTGAAAGAAGAGACAACTGATTTGAGAAGTCAGGTAGACAAAAAATGTTTCAGGCAGAGCAAAGGCCCAGAGGTGGAAAATCTCACAGCACCATTCAGAAATGCTGGTGTGGCTACAGAGAGGAACATGGGCCAGTTCACAAAGAGTTCACAAAGGATCCATGAGCCGTGATGTGGAGTCCGTGTCTCCAGGGTACTGGAGAGCCATAGAGGAGTTTGAGCAAGAGAGGGATTTGGGTTTTAGGAAGATCTTATTGAAGAGAATGAATGCAGCATGTAAATTGGTAATTCCACAAATAAATACATTGTTGATGGACACAAAATAAGAGGTCCTTGATCCAGTTAGGTCTCAATGCTGCATCAAAGACAATATGTGGAAAGCTTCAAAGGCCAGACTAAGGGGAGGGAGGAAGGAAAACAATTATTTAAACAATTCCCTCTACTAGTCCTCAGCTGTCCCCCTCACTTATTCATTAAAAGATATGTAGAGCACTTCCTATGTGTCAGGCACTGTTTTAGATGGAGTGGTGAATAAGACAGACAAAAACTGCTCCTTTATGATGCCTCTATTCTATTGAAAGAGACAAAAGAGAGGCAAACATGATTTAAAAGAAAGGATATGGCACGTGAGAAGATAAGAGCTGTGGAATAGGGAAGGAGGATGGAGACTGACAAGATGGCAATTTTAAACAGTTGGTCTGAGAAGGACTCATGCAAATGGTGACATCTGAGTAAACTGAAGAAGGGGAGAAAGGGGGCCATCTACAGGAAAAGCATTCCAAGCTAAGGGAAACTTGAGTGCAAAGGCACTTAGGGGAAAGTCAGGTTGCATGTGTAAGGAACGGTTAGAGGACTTGTGTGCCTGGAGTAGTGAGGATGAGGAAGAGAGGGGGACTACATGAAGGTGTACAGGGACCAAATCGAGTACATCATTTGTTAGGACCTTGGCTTTAGATTAAGAGTCAGATCAAAAAGTGGGGTGGGTTAGGGCTGAGGAAAGGACTCCATCTGACAAAGGTGTTAAGAGCATTCCTTATTACTCAGCCATAAAGAATAATGGAATTATGGCACTTGCCAGTAAATGGATGGAACTGGAGACTATCATGCTAAGTGAAATAAGCCAATCCCAAAGAACCAAGGCCGAATGTTCTCTCTGATATGCAAATGTTAATTCACAATAAGGGGAAGGGGAAGGAGGGATAAAAGTTCATTAGATTAGACAAAGGGGAATGAAAGGAAGGGAAGAGGAATGGGAATAGGAAAGACAGTAGAATGAATTGGACATAATTTTCCTACGTTCATATATGAATATACCACCAATGTAACTCCACATCCTGTTCCACCACAAGAATGGGATCCTAATTAGAATGTTATACTCCATGTATGTATAATGTCAAAATACATTATACTATCCTGTTTATCTAAAAAGAACAAATTAAAAAATAAAGCACAGAGACCAGGGAGAAAACTACTGCAATAGTCCAGGCTGGAGGAGATGGTAGCTAGAATCATGTGTTGACGAGGAAGATTTTTTTTTTTTTTTTTTGCGGTGCTGGGGATTGAACCCAGGGCCTTGTGCTTGCAAGGTAAGCACTCTACCACTGAGCTATATCCCCAGCCCCTCTGGGTATATTTTTAAGGCAAAAACAACACAATTTTTAATAGATCAGCTCTGGACTGTGAAACAAAGATAGGAGCCAGGGGCAACTACATGAGTAGAAAGATAATAGAGTTGCCATTTTCCCAGATTGAAACAATTTTTGCCAGATCCATCACAGACTCTTTTCTCCCTGTGATGCAGGACTTTGGTTTATGAGCCCTCAGTCATCCAAATCTTTGCTAAACTGTTTGGGTTTTTAAAAAATATTTTGTTTTAATTGTAGGTGGACACAGTATCTTTATTTTTATGTGGTGCTGAGGATCGAACCGAGGGCCTCACACATGCTACGTGAGCGCTCTACAACTGAGCCACAATCCCAGCTCTAAATTTTTTTTTTTTTGAGGTTATTTGAATGAGTAGAGAAGTGGCCTTCTGAGCACTCTCTCACACTGTGACTAGGAATACTGGCAGAAAACTGGTTCAATTTCAATTCCCTAACAATTGATCCCGTAATAATTATGAATGTAGGAAATTTTTTCTTCAGCGTTGCCTTATCAAGCCTTACAGAAGGGCCATTAAATATCTCCGGCATGAATAAAAGTACTTTAGCTAGTATATTCTATGTCCACTCCCCCGCTAATACCGGGACGCAGAACTCCCTTCCCGGGTAAAGGCTCAATCTAAAGTGCCCAGCAAGCTCACCATTGGGCAGGCAGTGATGATGAATAGGTATTCAGTCCAATAGGAGGTCGCAGTTCTCCTGTGTGGGCGTGGCCTGAGCGGCTTCTCCGCGGCGCTCTAGCCGCTGGAAAGACTCATTTATTCTTCGTTTCACCCAGCTTCCGGCGGGTCTTAATTCCGCTTCCTGTCTCACTCTGGCGTCTTCGCTAAGGGTCACATTGAGCTGTTCGCTGCTGCAGAGGCGTCTTTAGGTGAGTGTGGAGGGCTCGGGAACCTAGGACCCCAGCCACGAGGGCTGAAGAACCCGACCCCCGCTTCCCTGAGAACGGGGTGAAGCTTCGGTTCTGCGGCGGCCGCCGGCCTTTAAGACCGGGATCCTGTCGTTCTGATAATAGTAATAGCTGAGGAGTATATTGTTCTTTTTTGATACCGGGTAATAGTCCAGGCAGTTTATATTAACTCATTTAATCCTACGTCCAGGCCTATGAGGTAGGTCCTGTGATTATCCCCTTTTACAACGAGGAAATAGGCTCAGAGATGTTAAGCTGCTCAACTGAAGCAATACAGTGATCAGGGTATGGACCAAATAATTGCAGTGCTTTTAACCAGCAGTGCATAGCGTGGCCTTCCGCGGCTCCAGACAGCTACCACTACTTTGGGGCCGCTTGTATTTGACACCGACCTGTGCACCTCTGTGGCGCCATGACTTCTTGGATTTTCTGGAACATAGGCACTTTCTCTCAGATTCCACATGAAAACTGTGTTAGCTCCTGAGAGGCATATCAGAGATTTTCGACCCTGGGTTCAAGGATTGTCAGTACCTGAGTGGGTGGTGGTATTGGGGGAGGGGAGATTGCATCCTTAGTTTTACTAACCTCTAATTGAAATGTATTTTTTTCAGTTAGGTATGAAGGGAAAAATTTCATTAGTATTAGCAGCAGCTATAACTTTACCAGGGATCAAAATTAGATATTCTTTTTTGGACGGTGGGGGACAGTTCTGGGGACTGAGCCAGAACTTTACTACTAAACTATTCCCCGTCCTCCCCCCGCCCATACTGGGGATTTAAGGCAGGGGACACAACCACTGAGCCACATCCCAAGTCCTTTTAATTTTTTATTTTGAGACAGGATCTCACTGAGTTGCATAGGTCCTTGTTAAGTTGCTGAGGTTAGCCTCACACTCGTGATCCTCAGTTGCTCAAATTACAGGTACATGCTTTAATTTTTTGTTTTGAGACAGGATCTCCCTAAGTTGCCCAGGTTGGCCTCAGACTTGCAATGCTTCTGCCTCAGCCTCTGGAATTGCTAGGATTACAGGCATACTGTGCACCTTTGTACCCAGCACTCAAAAATATTTGGTCATTGTTGCAAATGTTACAGTATATCATTTCCAGTCATCATTTTTTCAAAATTGTAGAACTCCACAAATCCGAGGCTAAATATAACTGGTTTTCTTTGTCATTCTTTGCAAAATTTAAATGCATTTAAACATTCTGAGAGGGAGGTTTTGGGGGTTCATCAAACCCCTAACGAGTTTGTGGCACCAAAACAATTAAGAGAACCTATGCAGTATAGGTTCTGCCAATGATTGAGTGAGACAGTCCCACCATTTATATGGTATATGACCTTGGGAAGACACTTTCACACTCTGTCCCTTCCTGATGTGGGCAACAGTAATATTAATAATTCCTGCCCCTTTTTTGGGGTGGGGCAGAGAGTATTGGGGATTGAACCCAGGGGTGCTTTAGCACTAAACCACATCCCTGGTCCTTCTTACTTTTTTATTTGTTGCTTTTAGATATACATGACAGTAGGGTGCATTCTGAAATATTGTACTTGGAATGCAACCCATTCCAGTTAGGATCCCATTCTTGTGGTTTTATATGATGTATAGTTACACTGGTCATGTGTTCATATGTGAGCATAGGAAAGTTATGTCTGATTCATTCTACTGTCTTATTCCCATCCCCCATCGGTCCTTTTTATTTTGAGACAGGGCCTCATTAAGTTGTTGAGACTGGCCTTAAACTTGTGATCCTGCTGTCTCAGCCTCCCAAGTTCCTGGGATTACAGGCATGTACCACTGTGCCTGGCCTTGCCTTTTAGAGTGATTCTAAGAATAAAATGTGTAGAATAGGGCGTGGCATGTAGTATGCACTCAGTGAATGTTAGCTAGTATTATTTTGGGACAGGCAGGCCTGGTTTTATTAAGGAGTTTCCCATAACTTGTTCACATGCAACCCATTATTTTATGTCTGGGTCTCCTCTGTTGGCACTGGTTGGTCTGACAACCCCATGCTCAGGCCCCCCAGAAACCCCTGCCAAGATCTGCTCCCTTTGCCTCTAGGAGTCAGCATCATGGCAGAAGACATCAAGACCAAAATCAAGAACTATAAGACTGCCCCTTTTGACAGCCGTTTCCCCAACCAGAACCAGACCAGGAATTGCTGGCAGAACTACCTGGGTAAGCAGGGCATGGTGATGGAGGAACACAGACCTTCCCCTGGTCTCATACCTCAAGTCGCTCACCTTTTGCCTTATCTTATGGGATCTTTGCATCCTTCCCTCCTTTCTCTTATTCTGGGCATCTTTTTGTTGTTGTTTTTTGTTTTAATTAATTTATTTATTTTTATGTGGTGCTGAGAATCGAACCCAGTGCCTCACAGGTGAGAGGCAAGCGCTCTACCCCTGAGCCACAGACCCAGCCCTGTTGTGAACATCTTATCTCAGAAGGGCCCATGGTCCTCATCACCAACTGTTTTCAGGACATGGACCAGGTTTACAAATTTTGGTTCCTATAATGATTTTTTTTTTCTTTTTGTGTATCAGGGATTGAACTCAGTGACTCTTGACCACTGGACCACATCCCCAGACCTATTTTGTATTTTATTTAGAGACAGGGTCTCACTGAGTTGCTTAGTGCCTCGCTTTTGCTAAGGCTGGCTTTGAACTCGAAATCCTCCTGTCTCAGACTCCCAAGCTGCTAGGATTACAGGCGTGTGCCACCACACCATCTTTTATTATTATTATTATTATTATTATTATTATTATTTAATTAAAGGAGCATGTGAGTGTGTGTGCTTGTGATGTAACATACAGGAAATAAATAAACATGGTACGGCTAAATGAATAATTCTAAAGTGAACCCTGTGTGGCCATATTCCACAAAGAAAAAAAGATATTGCCAGCATGCTGGTTTCCTCTCCCTGCTTTGTGCCCTGTCTTGAATACCATATCTTACTCCCCACTAGACATGTGACCCTGCCAACTTAAGGTAATCACACTTTTGTTTTGCCATCACATTTAGGTTTGCGTCTTTGTGAACTTCATGAATACTGTATGTCTCCTTTTGTGTTTGGATTTTTTCATTCAGCACTTCAGATTGACTTACGCTGTGGCATATGGTTTGTTTATTTTCGATGTGCTGTTTGCCACAATTTATTCTATTCATGGACATTTGTGCATTTTCCATTTGGGGATTTTTTTTGGGGGGGGGGGGCCAGGGATTGAACTCAGGGACACTTGGCCACTGAGCCACATCCCCAGCCCTATTTTGTATTTTATTTAGAGACAGGGTCTCACTGAGTTGCTTAGGGCCTCGCTAAGTTGCTGAGGCTGGCTTTGAACTCGCGATCCTCCTGACTCAGCCTCCCAAGTCGCTTGGATTACAGGCATGCGCCACCACGCCCGGCTCCATTTGGGGATTTTTACAAGCTCTGCTGCTGTAAATATTCTTATAAATGTTATTTTATGTCCATGTCTTTTTTCTCTAGGAACTGTGCCCAGGAACAGAATACCTGGAACAATTTTCTTTTTAATTGCCTGCTTTTTTTTTTTATCCCCCTCCTGCCTTCCTCTAGTACTTAGCATCAAAACCGTCTTCCCCTTCCCTTGCCCTGGTTCTGGACTTCCCTTTATCCCCTCACATGCCCTTTGTGTTTTGCCATAATTACCAACTCCAGAATTTTCCAATTAAAACAGTTCTTCAGGTGGGCTGGGGTTGTGGCTCAATTGTAAGAGCGCTTGCCTAGCATGTGTGAGGCACTGGGTTCAATTCTCAGCACCACATACCTTTAAATGAATAAAATAAACATCTATCAACATCTAAAAAATACTAAAAAAAAAAAAAGAACAGTTCTTCAGGGTTGCAAAATCAATTTAGTGAGGTGTATCTAGCCCCTTTTAGTACACTTGTACCTTTGTGTTTCCTGCATGTATAAATATGTATGTATTAATTGGTCATGAAGTAAAAAGGCCTTTGAATTTTGATCAAAAATATGTTGCAGCCCTTGGTCTGGGCTTACCTTGATCCCTTTCTTTACAGATTTCCACCGCTGCCAGAAGGCAATGACTGCAAAAGGTGGTGATGTCTCTGTGTGTGAGTGGTACCGGCGTGTGTACAAGTCCCTTTGCCCCATATCCTGGGTATGTGCCTCCCACTGGGGCCCTTGTGATGTGGGGAGGGGACTTAGCAGAAGGGAATGTTGGTGGCTTGGTGGGAGCTCATATCTGAGGGGCAGAGGCATCACACTCTCCATGGATTCATGCCTTTTCTGCAGCCTAGAATTGTCTTTCTTCCTTCTTTCACTAAAAGCTCAAGCTGTCCGGATCCCCAGCCAAGGCAACCTGGGCCATCTTACTAGATGAATTTCAGTCATGCTCTCTACAGATATATCATGCAGCCCTGTCCTTTTTTTATAATGAACATTTTAAAATCGTATATAAAAGTAGAGAAAATTATTCTGTCACTCCAAATACATCTATCACCCAAATTTTGAATAGGTACCAAGATTTTTCCACATTTTCTTTATATATTCCTTTTCTTTTCCTTCTTTCCTTTGCTGAAGTATTCTAGAGTAAATCTCAGGTCATTTCATCGTTACCTACTTGAATAGGAATCTCCAAAGAATAACGACACGATAAGGCAGTTCTTTTAGCCTAATCTGATAAGACCTTTTGTCAATATTCTAATACCTTTTGCTATGCTGTCCTTTTTTGTGGGGGTGAGGTACTGGGGATTGAATTCAGGGGCACTCGACCACTGAGCCACATCCCCAGCTCTATTTTGTATTTTATTTAGAGACAGGGCCTCACTGAGCTGTTCGGTGCCTCGCTTTTTCTGAGGCTAGCTTTGAACTCCCAGTCCTGCCTCAGCCTCCCAAGCCTCTGGGATTACAGGAGTAATCACCTGGCATGTGCCCTCTTATTTTTTTTTTTTTTCCCCAGATATGTTTTTAGTTGCCAATGGATTTTTTGAATTTTATTTATTTATGTGTGCTGCTGAGTATTGAACCCAGGGCCTCAATGCCAGGCAGTGGTCTACCACTGAGCCATAACTCCAGTTCCACCCTCATTTTTTTTTTCCTTTTTTTAATACAAAGCATTTATGTTCAGCATTACCCTGTTTCATCAAATCAGAGGACCCCATTGACTATAAGACATATTAAGAGATGTTTGAATCTTTTTTTTTTTTGGTACCAGGGACCAGCCATCTGTGTTGCAACTTGCACATCCCCAGTTCTTTTTTATATTTTATTTAGATACAAGGTGTCACTGAGTTGCTTAGCACCTTGCTAAGTTTGCTGAGGCTGGCTTTGAACGCATCTCCTGCCTCAGCCTCCCCAGCTGTTGGGATTACAGGTGTGTGCCACCACACCAGATTTGAATCCTTTTTTAAATTGCTAAGAACAAATATATCACATTAATTTCAGATATAAGTGAAAATCCATGTGTCTTAGAATCACAATGTGATACTACTATAAAAATAATAATGCTCATTTAAAAAAAAACACAAGTGAAAGCAGAATAGTAAAATAAAAAGCAGAAGCCCTCTATACCCTCCAGTCTCCTTTCCCTAAGGTAATTGCTATTAAATGAGTCCATTTTTCTCTATATAAATTTAGCATACATAATAAGCTGTGGAACTTTGCGTGAATGAATGGTTCATATTGTATATTCTGTACTATGTCTTGTTTTGGCATATCAGTGTGTCTGGAGCCTTTTATTGTTAACATATATATATCTGCCTTATTTTAATAATTTGTAGATGGTTTTATAACTGGTTCTTTTTTGATGGAGATTATGTTGTAGTTTTTCAGTATTTTAAGCATCCTGAACCTACAGTCTTTGGGGCTTATTTCTCTAGAACAATGCTGTAAGGGCATATTTTCCTCACTGGTTTTCCTCTCACCTCTTAAGACCATACTGTCTCAAGTGTCTTTGAGTACTCTGGACCCAGGATTTCTCCCTGGGTGATCTTGAATAATATGTTGTGATTCTGTAATATCCCTCATCATCCTCAGGGCCTGCATTAGGTGTGAGCTGCCCAGGGTCCTAGGAAGTGTGTTTCTGATCCTGTCATTGCCCTATACCCTAGCCTGCAGGTCCCTGGGCCTGCCCCTTAGATGGAGAGCATCAGGTTGTATGGTTCTTCCACTCAGGTTCTTCCCTGTGGGTATAAATGCATTCTGCGCAGGATTTTTATGTCCAGCAGCCCTGTCTTCCTTATTCCAAACACTTGATATAAGTAAAAATAAATTTTTGCATAACCAATTCACAAAATAACATTGAAAGGGGGCAAATTTTTTCTTCATTTTCCTGTTGTGGCTGATAATATTATAGCACCTTCCAGTTTTTTGTTTGTTTGTTTGTTTGCTTTGTGGTACTCAGGATCAAACCCTGGCCCTTGCACAGGCAAGGCAAGTGCTCTACCACTGAACTATATCCCTGTTCCCTCTATTAACCCTTTCTGAGCCCCTGAGCAATTGGGTGTAAATCATGTACTCCTTTTCTGTGTGCCAGTGCGTGTGTGTAGCTTTTTATATTTATGAATATACTAGGTACTGTTTTGCACTTCTGTTTTTAGTTTTAATACAGTCTCCTCCATTAATAGGTAGCTATCATCCTATCATCTTTAATAATTAAAAAACTTCTCTGCCTCTTTAATAGACTCATTTTTTCCCATCTTTTGCATTTTTCTTTTTCCTAGAGGCACTGAGGTTTATTTAGGGAAGCAGAGGCACATCCAAAGGAGAATGTGGGCTCTCAACAGTCAGAGCAGTTGGAATGCACATTCCAAAAACAAGGACTGCACATTCAAGGGGGAATGTGAATCATCTCCAGAGAGAGAAACAGCAGCCCGTTAGTGTGGGGTGTTAATAGGGGCCAGTTGCTAGAGGCCAGACTAGAAGTGGAGTCAGGGTAGAGCTCCATGATTTTGTGCCAGTTTTCCCTGCACTTGCACATTGCACTCACATTACTTTGTAGGTGAGGGTATGGTTCAAGTGGGAGTCTCTCGGGAGCTGCAGCAGTTCATCAGCATTTCCTGCATTCAGTGGTTCATGGATGATTCCTTGGAGACTCACCGTCTCTCCCTTTATTCCCAAATCCCTATCTCATTCCCCCCTCCAGATCCCTTAATCTTAAGGATTGATGGGGAGCAAAGATCCATCTTTTATGGTTGCTTCAGGCTGGCAAGGGTGAAGACCTTCCCTACCAGGGGTTTAAACCTTTGCCTGTCTAATCTAATGGGGACAGAGAAGATGTTGATGAATTGGAATCCTTACATTACAATTGTTTCAGTCATGGAATTGTTGTAATTAGTCAGTGTCTCCGAAATTCCAGGTATGGACCACCAAGAGGTGTTATGAGAAAAGAGATGTCTCCAAAGTAGGGTCCAAGGAGTTCCTGGAGAGAAGGGGAAACTCAACTCAAACCAACAGGGTTCTTGACATGGGTGACCAAAGAATTTCAGCATGCCCCAGAGACTTAGAGGTTTATTTAGGGAAACAGAGGCACATTCAAGGGAGAATACAGACCATCTCCAGAGGTTTTATTGTTTAGTAATTCCATGTCAGGAAAGGTTTTGCCTGTATTTCAGTGATTTCTGTAGTTTTCTTTCTATGAAGTGAAATTGTTGAGACAAAAGGAAATTTGCCAAAGGATCAAATCAGCCAGTCATTGCCCATCTTTCCCCAGCATTGTGTGTGTTAAATGCCAGTTTGAACAATTAAAAAAGGGAAAAAGGTAAACTCAGCCAAAGAATGCAGAAAGAAAGAACTATGAGCAATATTCAAGTCTGGGATGAGGGATCTAGACAAACCCCAGCCATAAGAAGGTGTTCATCTCCACTCCAGTCATCAGGGAAACAGCTTAAAACAAGAGAGGTACTTGTTTTAACCTTGCAGTCTGGATCAAAGTTTACAAAAGGTAAATATTGCCAAGTTAAATTCGGCAAAATAGGTTTTGTGGCAGAGAGCTACTGGTTCTGTAAGTTGGTCCAATCACTTTTGAGGTCAAATTTGGCAGACTCTTTCAAAATGAAAAAAATTGTCCTTTGATCTGCCAATTCCACATCTAGGCATCCTACAAAAATTTTTATATGTGAGGATACCCACAGCAGAATTGTTTGTAATGGGGAACATTCAGAAACAGCCAGTTCCATAAATGATGCTCTATTATCTTGATCGCCTTTATAGAGAATGTATTGATTTGTGTGATACAATACAGAAAGAGCTCTAAGATGTGTTTGTGTGTGTGTGTGTGTGTGTGTGTGTGTGTGTGTAAATAAAATAGGAACACTGTGGGCCAGATCCTTTGTAAACACTTGGTCAAACTTGCTAAAACAAACATGGGGTGGAGACTTTATCAGTATCCTCATTTTACAGAATTGGAAACTGAGGCCTAGAAAGGTGGAATAACAGGCTGGGGATATAGCTCAGTTGGTAGAGTGCTTGCCTCACAAGCACAAAGCCCTGGGTTCAATCCCCAGCACCGCAAAAAAAAAAAAAAAGGAGCCGGGCATGGTGGCGCATGCCTGTAATCCCAGCTTGGGAGGCTGAGGCAGGAGAATCCTGAGTTCAAAACCAGCCTCAGCAACTTAGCGAGGCCCTTAGCAACTCAGTGAGACCCTGTCTCTAAATAAAATACAAAATAGGGCTGGGGATGTGGCTCAGTGGCCGAGTGTCCCTGAGTTCAATCCCTGGTTAAAAAAAAAAAGGGGGGGGGGGGAAGAGAGGTGGAATAACTTGCCTAAGGTCACAACTAGGAAGTGATGGGTGGGGATTCAGATTTATTCTCAGATTTTATCCACGTCCTCGAATCTGTAACATATAAGAGAAAGCAAAAGCCGGGGAGTGTAAGTGTGGGCAGGTGGATTGTTGGTAACATCAAAAGGAGTATGCTGGCTGGGGATTGGTAGAGTGCTCACCTCACATGCACAAGGCCCTGGGTTCAATCCCTAGCACTACCAAAAAAAAAAAAAAATAGGAGTATGCTTATAACTGCTATATTAAGGTCCCCAAAGCAGAGAACACTTAAGGGGAGTGTTAACAATTGGATAAGGAACTCTCCATCATTTTTTATGCCATGCAATATCTGTGATCAACCTTGGAATTTTACTGTGTACTCTGGCACCTTTTTGAACCTGATGACACATCTTGACGATCCTTTTGGGCCAGAACATAGATCAGCCTCATTGTAACACAGCTGCCCTAGTATTCCATCTTTTTTCTGTTCTGACAAGTAGCATTGAATATTGGCTCTGGGGTTCCGGAAGCAGGGCCAGCCACTCTCTGAGATGTCCCTGCAGTGAGTCTGGGATGTTTCTGCCCATTACTTCCCCCAGTGTGTCAGCTCATTCAAGGAGAGCAATTTTTGTCTTTTGGGGTCACTGCTGGTTCTCTGGCTCCTGGGACAATGGTTGACACATAGCAGACACCTGCAATTATTTGCTGACTGAATATACAGATGGACAAGTGGGGAAGACACATCCATCCATCTGGTTTCCCCACAGAGAGAGAGTGACACAGACTTGTCTTTCCACAGGTCTCGACTTGGGATGACCGCCGGGCCGAAGGCACATTTCCTGGGAAGATCTGAACTGGTTCCACCCTGCCTCTCCTGTCTTCTCTCCTTCTCCCAGGGTGGTAAAGAGGGACCTGGATACTTGGTAGTTCCTACCCTGGGCTGAATCATGACTTAACTAATAAATAAGTCACTGGAAAAGTCCAAAACTGTGTGTGTGTTAAAGTTGGACAGCAGAGCAAGAAGCTGGATCCTGCCAAGTAGAAAACCTCAGTAATTATCTTTTCTGTTTCATTTTACCTTTTAATTTAATTGAGCTTTGACTACTTCCGCCATGCCAGACAATCAGTAGAATGAGTGTTTATACAAAATAGCTTTAAAAAAGCTTCAAGTGCCTGGAAGCACATGCCTATAATCTCAGTGGTTCAGGAGGCTGAGGCAGGAGGATCACAAGTTCAAAACCAGCCTCAATAACTTAGTGAGGCACTAAGCAACTTAGCTAGACCTTGTTTTTAAATAAAATATAAAAAAGGACTGGGGATGTCACTCAGTGGTTAAGCACCCTTGGGTTCAATCCCCAGTACCAAAAAAAAAAAAAAAAAAAAATTGGTCTTTGTGCTGGTCCTTATTGCCTGTGGAGTTTGTGGGTTTTTTTTTTTTTTTTTTTTTTTTTTTTTTTTTTTTTGATACCGGGTCTCTCACTAAGTTACTTAGGGCCCCTCATTAAGTTGCTAAGGCTGGCCTCAAACTTGGGATCCTCTGCTTCAGCCTCCTGAGTCGCTGGGATTGCAGGCATGTGCCACCACACCCAGCTAACTTCTCTTATGTATAATTTTTTAACCATTTGAAAATTCTTACATATATATGACCTAGCTTTAACAGTGAACAAATGATCTCTTTCATCTCTAACTACCCCTTTTCTCTCCAGATAATTTTTTTTTTTTTTTTTTGGTACTGGGGATTGAACCCAGGGGGACTCCACCACTGAGCCACATCCCCAGCCCTGTTTTGTATTTTATTTAGAGAGACAGGGTCTCACTGAGTTGCTTAGGGCCTCGCTAAATTGCTGAGGCTGGCTCTGAACTCGCAATCCTCCTGTCTCAGCCTCCCAAGTGCTGGGATTACAGGCATGCGCCACTATGCTTGGCTTCTCCAGATAATTTTAAAGCAAATCTCAGAGCATGTGTGTATCTCAGATTTTTATTTATTTGTTTGCTTGTTTGTTTGTTTATTTGTTGTGCTGGGGATTGAACCCAGGGCCTTATGCATACCAACTGAGCTATATCCTCAATGCTCAGATTTTTTTTTAATTTTTATTTTATTTATTTGTTTTTGCAGTACTGGGGATTGAATCCAGAAGTGTTCCAGTGAGCTGTATCCCCAGACCTTTTGAGTTTTTATTTTGAGACAGGGTCTTCCTAAGTTGCCCTGACTGGCCTTCAATCTTACTTCAGCTGCCCTAGAAGCCAGGATTGCAGGCATGTGCCACCCTACCCAGTGAGATACTGATCTTTAAAACTAATCACAACTCATTATTATACCTAAGAAATTTAGAATAGATTCTTAATATCTTCTGAGCAGTGTTCTGCACAGTGGGTCATTTCTCCCTGTGTTCTGGGCCTTTGTCATGTAGATCACAGTGATTGAAAGTCATGTAAGCAGGTCAAAATAAGAACTTTCCCAGTTCCCCCAAAGGAATTGCCACACATTTCAAAATAATCCACCAAACCTTGTCAACAGGAAACTGACAGCACAGCCACTAGAGCGCCACCGTCTGGGGGCTGAATTGGTGTGTTCTTGAGACCTCAGATGCCTGTGTGAAAAACTTGTCTGCTGCATGTTTTGTTTTGTTTTTTTTTGTAATTGTAGATGGACAGCATGTCTATTTTATTTTTAATATAATTTTTAGATGTTGATGGACCTTTATTCATTTATTTATATGTGATGCTCAGTAATCAAACCCAGTGCCTCACCCATGCTAGGCAAGTGCTCTGCCACTGAGCCACAGCCCAGCCCATCTGATGCACTTTCAAGTGGGCAAAGAGATGATTCTTGTACTGAGGGAAGTGACCTTAGGGAAGGATCTTATGAAGCACCTGCCCAATAGTAGGAGCTGTACACAGGTCCTTGTACATGCATAGGGACCTTGAGGGGCTGCAGAAGCTAATGGCATGTATCGGAAATAGCAAAGAAGCACACAAATTTCAAACAAAACAGTAGCACATCCAGTGAAATGTCAAGGTATAGGCTCCCCAGATTCCAGCTGCCCAACTCTACCCAGAGGCTGTCAACCATTCTCAGTTTCCTGTTTTCCTCCAGAGATAGTTCATACATTTAGATGCATTCAATACAAATTTAGATGTATTTGATTTGATAAAGACAGTATGACCCTCCCATTTCCTCTTGAATCTAGTGTGGTTTGCTCTCCCACTTCCTGCCACACAGACCTTTTCAATGTGGCAGGAAGGATGTGAGCACATGAGATGTTTCAGCTGGCTCTGGCCCTAAGTCCTCTGCACTTGCTTTTTGGCTCAGTCTGACATATGTCTCCACCATATAACCAGGCTGCTCCCTCCCTCGGGGCTCAGGGATAAGTGAGGCCGTCCCTGACCACTCAGCCTATAGCATCACCTCCCCACACATTGAACCCCTTCACTGTGTTGTTTCTAAAGCATTTATCAGTCACATTCCAAGAGTTTTTCTTATTCATCCTTAATCACTGTGGTACCACTAAGCTAGAATGCGATTTCCACAACAACAGGGATTTAAAATCCCTGTTCCCCCTTTCAGCATTTTATTATGAAAATTTTGAGGATTCAGAGGACATGGACAAATAGTACAATGGTTGCCCTGTTACTCGCCATCTGAGGTTAAGAGATGTGAACATTTTGTCATGTTAACTGTGTATGTGTTTTCCGACAAACTGCTTAAAAATACTTTCCACATGTCAGGCCTTCCAACTATGTGGTGAGCAATGCATTATGATGAGCCCTTTTTTACAAGTGAGGAAATCAGCTTCCACACCCTCCCCAGGTCAGGCATCTGTGGGCTTCCTTTTGGGGCATCTTTTTAGGAGAGGGTTTAGTTAGTGCAGGTAAACAAACTTCTCAGGGCATATTAAGCAAAAAGGGCATTAATAAGAGGAATTTGAGGCAGTAAAAACCTACAATGACATGAATTTGGATATGACATAATTGACTTGCCTCAGATTCTTGTTTCATTGTACTCAATTCAACACGATCCCACATTTTATAGGTTTGAATATAGTTTTACAGTAGGGTTTTACATTACTTTTAAAATGCCTGATTTCAGTAAATAAAGAAGGAAGAATTAGAATATCAACATTTTGCAACCCCCAGTGGTACCAGGCTTGAGCAGAAATGACTATGAATGTCACCGAAAGAGACAATTGCTATCGCCTGAATGTTTATGTCTCGAGATTCATATGTTGAAGTTCTAACGTCCAAGGCGATGGCATTAGGAAGTGGGTGATTAGGTCATGAGGGTGGAGTTCTCATGAATGAGATTTGTGTCCTTCCACAAAATCCCCAAATCCCTTGCCCCTTCTGCTGCCATGCAAGGACACAGCAAGAAACCATCTAGGAACCAGAAAGCAGGCCCTCACCAGACACTAAAGATACTGGTGCTTTTTTTAGACTTCCCAGCTTCCAGAAGTGTGAAAAATAAATTTCTGTTGTTTATAAGATATTTGATATTTTGTTACGGCAGACCAAACAAAGACAGAAACCAAATATGTGCTTCTACTCAGAATCACTCATCACCACCTATGAAGTAGTTTTGCAAAAAAAAAAAAAAAAAATCAGGTGCACACCTGTGATCCCACCAGCTCAGGAGGCTAAGGCAGGAGGATGGTGAGTTCAAAGCCAGCATTGGCAATTTAGCAAGGCCCTGTTTTCAAAATAAAAAATACAAAGGGTTGGGGATGTGGTTCAGTGGTATAGCACTTGCCTGATGTGTGAAACTCTGGGTTCCATCCCCAGCACTGGGGGGACACAAAAAAAGAACTATGGTAGCTGTTTTCCTGAGGCAAGAGGCCACCATCCCTACACCATCTAGACAGCCAGGAAGCCAGAACTTGGAAAACAAAAGCATGAGGACATTAATTCCTGCCTCACTGCCAGCTCTCCAGCCTTATGGCCTTGCTTTCACTGCCAGAACCAAGTGAACACCCTGAACTCAGAGTCCAGGTAATGTTTTTCAGGGTTTGAAAAGTATACAGGAAAAATCAGCCTCTTCCCCACCTTCTACTCCAGCCATAAGGAGGTAGCTGCTATCACCAATTTCTTGTGTGTCCTTCCAAAGATAGTCCGTGCTTTGAGCAGACCCTTCCTCTTTGCATCCTACATACACATCCACTGTGGCAGTCTGCTGAGCGTAGTGTACTGAACCTTGCTTCCCCTCCACTGCAGTAATAGTACTTGCAGATAATGCCTATCTCATGATATTATTTTGGGGGGGAGAGTGGGTACCAGGGATTGAACCTAGGGAGACTTCACCCTGAGTCCTATCTCCAGCCCTTTTTTATACTTTATTTAGAAACAGTTCCCCCTGAGTTACTTAAGGCCTCACTAAGTTGCCTGCCTTGAGATCCTCCCAAGTAGCTGGGATTACAGGTGTACCACCAAGCTGGGCTTCTTATGACATTCATAGAACTTTTTCAGATTGTGTAACTAATACATGAACATATTATCCTGGTTTTTAAATTTTTTAAATATTCCAGTCAAGGCACTATAGATACAGAGAGGCATCACGCTATAGTCATTAAAGAGGTAGGCACCGAAACCAGACTCTCAGGGTTCCAATTCAGGCTCCACCACTCACCAGCTGTGAGACGGTGGGAAAACTCCTTGATCTCTCTGTGTACCCATTTCAGCTGTAAAATCAAGTTAATGACAATACCTTCCTCACAGGGTTGGTCTGCAGACTAAAAGAGATGGTACACACAGCCGGGCCCATTGGCACACGTGTGTACTCCTAATCACTCTGGAGGCTAAGGCAAAAGAATCGAAAGTTCAAAGCCAAGCCGGGCGTGGTGGCGCACGCCTGTAATCCAAGCGACTTGGGAGGCTGAGTCAGGAGGATCGCGAGTTCAAAGCCAGCCTCAGCAACTTAGCGAGGCCCTAAGCAACTCAGTGAGACCCTGTCTCTAAATAAAATACAAAACAGGGCTGGGGATGTGGCTTAGTGGCCGAGTGTCCCTGAGTTCAATCCCTGGTTCAAAAAAAAAAGAAAGTTCAAAGCCAGCCTCATCAACTTAACAACAACCTAAGCAACTTAGCAAGACTCTGTCTCTAAATAAAAAATAAAAAGGACTGGGGGCCTGGGGTTGTGGCTCAGTGGTGGAGAGCTCACCTGGGCATGTGGGGCACTGGGTTTCATCCTCAGCATCCATAGAAATAAATAAATAAAATTATAATAAAAAGGACTGGGGATATGGCTCAGTGGTAAAGCACCCCTGGGTTCAATCCCCTTACCTCCTTCCCTGCAAAAAAGAGATAGTACATCACGGATGCCTAGGACAGTACCTGAAACATTTCAAGTGCCTGAACTGTGTTGGAAGTGCTCTCTTAATATTAGTTGTTCTAGGCACATTGGCCTCTGCTATAGTTTGAATCTGTTTTTTCCCATCAAAACTCATGTTGAGGCTTGGTCCCCATTTAACAGTGTTGAAAGCCAATAAGGTCATTTAAAAAGGTGTGTGGGTCATAAGGGATCTGCCCTCACGAAAAGGTTAATGCTCGTGGGCACGAGTTCACGCACTCTTGGAACTGGCCTAGTTACCTCAAGGGTTTTTTTGTTTGTTTGTTTTTGTGGTGCTGGGGATTGAACCCAGGGCCTTGATGCTTGCAAGGCAAGCACTCTACCAACTGAGCTATATCCCCAGCCCAAGGGTTCTTATAAGGCCAGGCAGCCCCTAGTGCTCTGCCTCTCTCCCACAGCCCTTCCTTCCCCTCCACCTCCCACCTGGAGTTGAGGCAGCAGGAAGTCCTCACCAGAAGGCAAACAGATGTCAGCACCATGCTCTTGGACTTCCCAGTCTCCACAAATCCAAAACAACCTCTCTTCTTCAGAAGTCACTGGTCCCCGGTCTGTAGTTGTATCAACCAGAAACTAAGGCAGCCTCCCTTAGAGGCTGTGGACACCCCAAGGTGCTTGTCCACTTCAAATCCTACTCGCTCCCTCTGTCAGGATCATTCCTTCTTGCCTTTCACTACCAACCACCATCTCTCTTTCAATGTCCCCTCCTCCAGGAAGCCTCCTGGAGGCTCCAGGCTGGGTCGAGCACCTCCTCTGGGCTTACACATTTACCTTTGTTTTCTCTGTCATGGCCCTGATCATTCAGGCTGTGTGTTGTTGGTCAATTCTTCATCCCCCTAACCATGCTGGGCTGCCTCTCTCTGGTCAATGTCTGTCTCCTCCACTCCACTGTTTGCCTAGGAGGCCAAGAACAGGGCTGTCTTGGTCCCTACTGTGTTCCCAGCATGGCCCTGTTCAGGACTGAGCATGCAGAAAGCTCATTATGTGCATCATGAGCTTCACCTTCGTTCAGGACTGAGCATACACTTGGTGCTCTACACTTTTGAAAAAAAAACTGCTACCTCACCCTAGGGCTCTTCTCCTAGTTTCACCCCCTCCCACCATCTTTTGGCCTCCCTGTGACTTTTCTCTCTCCCCTCCCACCTTCTCTCCTTCACACAGGCGCCACCCAGCTCTGAAGTCTCCCTCTCTTGAGCAAGATATTCCACTTTCCCACTCCACCCATTAATCTCCTGTCGTCCACTGTTCAGCTGACCCAGAGGAGCACCCTGAGATTTCAGCCTTTACTGTAATGCCCAAGTTTCACATTGGGGTGTTGCTAAGTCTGCCTATTACTGGGTGGCCATTGACATTTATTGGAACCCTCATTTTTCTTTTTTTTTTTTTTGCAGTGCTGGGGATTGAACCCAGGGCCTTGCGCTTACAAGGCAAGTACTCTACCAACTGAGCTACATCCCCAGCCCCCACTGACATTTAAATATATGATCTTTGTTGAAGTAAATGCATTTGGAAATGAAGCTTTAACCTGTGGAACATTCTTACAAAACTTTTTTGAAAAATCAAACTTTAATATAAACTTTCTAATTTAGTATCTCTAGTTTGGTTGTATGTGATCCCAAACCCAGAGAGTTATATACATTCAGTCTGATATGAAGCCAGAAATGGAGAGTGTTCATATTCCTCAGGGGATTCTGAGATGCAGAATGCTTTGAGGCACATTCAAAGTGCCTGGCGGGCTTGTTAAAATGCAGATTCTGGGGCCATGTGCAGTGGCACATGCCTGTAATTCCCGCAACTTGGGAGGCTGAGGCAGCAGGATTGCAAGTTCAACAATTTAGGGAGGCCCTAAGTAACTCAGCGAGATCCTGTCTCTAAATAAAACATAAAGGGCTGGGGATGTAGTTCAGTGGCTAAGGCCCCTGGGTTCAATCCCCAGTACCAAAAAATGAAAAAAAAAAAAAAAAAAAAAGAAAGAAAGAAAAAGAAATAAAATGAAGATTCTGATTAGGCAGGTCTGGGTGGTACCCAAGATTCTGCTGTTCTCACAAGCTCCCAGATGCTGCTGATGCTGCCAGGTCACCACCACACTATGAACAAGGGAGTCTAGGATAGATCTAGTGAGCAGTTTATAGGATGCATAGGGAAACCAGTTAAATGACTTAAGGAAGAATCCACAGAATGCAGAAGGTAGGATATCATACCAGACAAATGTTATAGTTTCCTCAATGTGGGAAGTGAGAGGGAGAGATACAGGGACAGAAAGAGTGATGGCAATTTTTTATTAGAGCTAATCACACACAGTAGCTGGGTTCATTTTGATTAAATCATACATGCATGGAATTTGATTTCAGTCCTGTTTTTTGCCCTTTCCCTCTCCTCCCTGCCCTCCTTCTCCTTCCTCTACTCTACCGATCTTCCTTTTTCTTGTTGATTTATTTATTTATTTATTTATTTACATATTTATTTATTGGGTATTGGGGATGGAACTCAGGGCACTCGACCACTGAGCCACATCCTCAGCCCTTTTTTGTATTTTATTTAGAGACAGGGCCTCATTGAGTTGTTTAGTGACTCATTTTTGCTGAGGCTGGCTTTGAACTCTCCATCCTCCTGCCTCAGTCTCCCAAACCAATGGAATTACAGGCGTGTGCCACCAGACACCAGATGCAGCTCCACTGTACTATTGAGGGGTATTTGAGTGGCTTCCAATTTGGGAATATTCTGAGTTACATTCACCACACTTGATAGAAGTGGGGAAATTCCCAGGGACAGATGGCTGGATTATAGGATGGGCATATGTTTATCTTTAGGAGAATGGCATTGTAGTTTTTAAAAGGCAACAATTAACACTTCACATTTATTCTTTGGAATACTGACTTATGAACAGTAAGAAATAATAATGGCTGGGCATGGTGGCACATGCCTATAATCCCAGCTTGGGAGGTTGAGGCAGGAGAATCCTGAGTTCAAGGCCAGCCTCAGCAAAGGCAAGGCCCTAAGCAACTTAGTGAGACCCTGTCTCTAAATAAAATACAAAATAGGGCTGGGG
Source organism: Glaucomys volans (assembly GCA_020662805.1). Taxonomy (NCBI): domain Eukaryota; kingdom Metazoa; phylum Chordata; class Mammalia; order Rodentia; family Sciuridae; genus Glaucomys; species Glaucomys volans. Next base: position 58,068 of record JAJEJO010046147.1, on the reverse strand, counting down.
AT